>JAGKTI010004984.1:4978-22454 GCA_018397915.1 Birgus latro
ATCTAAGCTTAAGTTACCGAGATAAAATATTTTCTTGCACTCACTCATTTTCTTGATAATAAAACGCGTTATTGTAACAGCTGGAAGTACAAATAACCTTCAATACAATTTTTAGCTGTGAAGAATGTTGCCACATCAATGATTCAGCCCATCCACTGATAACATATATACCTGACATGTTTGTATGATGCCGTATCAGCTCTACCTTCCATACCAATATACATATATTAGTCTGGTGTCCAGTGAACTTCCTACTTAATCTCGGCAAGCTACTCATCATTTAGGCAGCCAAAACCCTGTGTATTTTTCTAAAAACGAGAAATAAAGGTCACTCAAAATCAACCAAAGTACCTTGCGAGGAAACTTGACCAATCTTGACAAATAATGAATACCATCTTGAGTTTCGACACTCACGATAATTGGCTACGGCCAAATATTAAAGATTTGTGTTAAGAAATTTTGACGTTATAACTGTAGCGAGGTAGCTTTGGCATTTTATTCTTGCGTTAGAAGTCTTCGGTTTCCCCCTGGCGGGGGCGATACTAAATATAAATACAAAATTGGTGTCGATAACAGACGATACAGTGGAAGCTGTTGCATAAAGAAAGACATTTGAAGGCTGATGTCTGGAATAAAAATGGTGATGGTTGATTTGTTTAGCGAGGCTATAATTCTGTTTTGTTAAATCATTTCTTCTTGTGACTCTAGACACAGTGGAAGCCAGACCGCTGATTGCAGAGTTATGGTGTGTTATAAAGCATAGACGATGAATGAAGAAAACAATAGGACGTAACAACGAAAGAAAACGAGAGAAGGGACTGGTAACAGCGAATACGAAGGGGGAGAGAGAGAGAGAGAGAGAGAGAGAGAGAGAGAGAAACGCTAAAGGTGGAGTTTGTTATGCATAAATTTTTTCTCTGATATAATTCCTTTCTTTACCTCTGCAACACCACCATTAACCACTTGATCTCCAATGACATATACTCTATTATTGCTACCAGCGGCCGATTTTATTTAGCTTTGGACATAAATTTCCAAATGAAGCAATTAGATACATCTTTCATTAACCTATTTTCACCCAGGGGTCTGTCCTAAGCTGACTAAAATTATGAGGTGTTAACAAGTGGTAATTACATAACCAACTAACGGGGTGACATGGAGTCTTCTATGGTGCCCCTGTTAACTGGGGAGTGAGATGCAAATCCGCCGTTCACTCAGCCCAAACCTCCACACTAATCCCCGAGCTTTGCTGTGGCGGTGCTGTCAGCCAAATGGGAACGTAGATTCATTGTACGGGATTGGAGGGGGGGGGGGTTGCTTGCCTGCGGGTGATGGGTCTGCTAAGTCAGACAGAATGGGGGGTAGTACAACGACAACAGGAGTGAAAACGAAAATACTCGGAGTGAAAGGGTTGGGAGAGTATATTCGTATTTCATGGTCATTTAGACGGGTTCAGTCTGTTCATCAATTTTATCAAACTGTATGTACTATTTGATGCTTAAACTTGGACATACTTTGAGTACATATTACTGAGAATTAATGTAGCAGTCTTACGAGGTTTCTGAAGCTTTATTTCCTGACCAGCACAATTTTGTGTTGTACTCCTCACGCGCCATTTCCACTGACTCGTCCAAGTTTAAAAATGAAAGCAGGGTTTAGATGGAACAGTAAAGCAATTTGTCAGTAAACTTATCAGCTTCCTCACCATTTATTATAAGACATATGCCTCTCAGGAATATGGTCTCACTGAATGAATGCAGTTGAAATCCCAATGGTGCCAATGTACTCTACTCGTTTTAAGATTAGTTAGTTAGATATAATTTCCTGTACAAAGGAAAAGGGGAAAAAGAAGTGTGTGGTAATCAAAGCGGCATTTGTCTTCTTTGTGTAAGAGGAAAAGTGTGTGGTAGGATACTTACTAACAGACGAATTAGTTGGAGAAGAAGAGGGAGGTTTCATGAAGAGAAGAGATTGTGTAGAGCAGATAATCATCCAAGATGTTCAGTAGAGACGTTTCTAGAGAAGGGAAAGAAGTTGTATGCTGCCTTCATGGATTTGGAGAAACAGTATGGCAGAGTGGATAAACAGGGATTGTGGAAAATATTAATAATAAAAGGAGTAAATGGGAAGCTGCTGAATGCCGTCAAGAGTATGAGGGTGCTATAGGGCTGCAGTACGTGTGGATGGTGAACTGAGTGAATTTTTCTATCTGGCTGTCGGACTGAAACAAGAAAGTGTCATGTCTCAATGGCTGTTCAGTTTGTACAGGGATGAAGTTATAAAAGAGATGCAAGGTAGTGAGTGGATATTGGAGCGGCTGTAATGAGAGATGGCAGCGTTTGGAAACTTTCAGCTGTTGTTTGCAGATGATGATATTTTGTCAAGTGAAGACGAAAAGGAACTGCATGGCTTGGTGAATGAGCCTGGAAAAAAACGTAAGAAAAGAAAGGATGAGTAAGGTTGGGGTCTTCTAGAGAAATCAAGACACTGAATACACAGACTGACTGGATGGTGAGAAGATGGAGAATGTGAGTGCATTTAAGTACCTGGGTAGTGTGATGAGTAAGGACGCGAGTTTGGAGGATGAAGTGCTTGAAAGGGTATAGCAGGGAAGAAAGGTTGCTGGTTCATTGAAAGCAGTGATATGGAATAGGGAAGTGAGCATGGAAGTAAAAAAAAGTCGCTGCATGACAGTATTGTGATTATTGTGAGCCCCACTCTTAACTCGTGGAAGCGAAGCTCGGACCTTGTTGGAAGGACACAAGACAAGAGTGAGAGCGGTGAAAATAAATTATGAGGGGAACATGTGGAGTTACATGGAGAGAGAGACTGATAAATGAGGAAGTGAAGAAACATTGTGATGTGGATGTAGATGTGGATGTGATAGAAAGTGTTAGGAGAAATACACTGAGGTGGTTTGGCCATGTGGAGAAGATGGAGTGTGAGAGACTAACTTGGAGGGGAGAAGAAAGAGGGGGAGGCTGAGGATGAGGAGGGATGGAGTAAAGAGGTATATGTGAGGGGGTGTAAGATGGGGGGTGGGCAGCGAAATGACAAGGGTCACAGTGACATGGAGGCGATTTGTCTGTGGCCACCCTGTATGGGATAAAGGCGTCAGGCTATAGACAGATAAATAAACAGTCGTACGCAACATCGCTTTTCTGTCCAGCCATTTGACCCGTTCTCAGATATGAAAGAAAAACTGAAAAATACTGTCTCTTTTAAGTTAACGTGACACTGGGCAAATATACCAGCCATTCATATTTTTTTTATCAACAGAAAATATGAGCAATAGAAACAAAAGAGGTAATATGTGTTATATTTCCCAGTTTCCCCATTGCGTTTATGTACATTAATTTTCTTGACGCAGTGAACTAAAAAAAAAAAAAAAAATAGATTAACAGATCACAGAATAACCATGCTAAAGGGCACATCAGAATTGCATTTGCCCTACACCTTAAATTTGTTCGGAGCCGAATCGATCAAGTGCCATTATTGATGATTGTTTTTTTCGTCTGCATGTTTCGAGCACTCCTGGAGGTTATGCATCAGCACTTTTACAACTTTTAATATATGAAATAATTTTAAGAGGGATGAATTAAAAAAAGAAAAGAAAAAGCGAGAATCGTATCTCGAGAACCAGGCAGGGGTACTGTACACGTGCACAATAAATACCCTGCCAGTCACCTCGAACTACATGTGTCTGACTGGATGAGTGTGTTCGTAAGAAGAAGGAACAACATGACGAGGCAGACTGAATGGAAAAAGTCCCTATTGGAAATGTTTGACTGCAGAAGAGTGTGTTCGTAAGAAGAAAGAACAACATCAACATAAGGCAGAACGAATGGAAAAAGTCCCTATGGGAAACATATATATTTGGCTAAGCTGTCGTGTAAGACTTGTACTTTAACTCTTTATTTTACTTCTTTAGCAAAGGTAATACGTTTAGCGACAGAAAAGTGGTGTAATAATTTCTTGCATTTTTTCACAGTTGTTCTCATAAATAAATAAGGTATATAAAAAAAATAATATGTGAAGCGATGGTCGAAGCGAAGAGGTGGAAGGAGCACCAGCAGGTAGGGGCATCAGAGGACCAAAATAAACCTTGATCAGTAAGCGGAAGTGAAGATGCTGGTCAGATAACGTCGATAGTAACCCATATCAACACTAACATGTTGTAATTTAACTGATTCTTCTCGTCAAGCTGCCTCGGAATAAAAGTCTAGTAATAAAAATTTGCAGTTACGAAGAAAAACATCAGGGTTTTTGAAAAGTTATGACAGGTACAGAAAACAACATCCAAACTTATTTTCACACCTATACATCAGATATGCAGTTAGGAGGAAATAATACCACACACACACACACACACACACATACACACACACACTCGTCGAATCCTCAGACTCACAAACATGGATTTTTTATTTTATTTTATTCCAAGACTGGTTCCGCGTCTTGTTAATTGGATTTCGGATAAATTCCTTTGGGTTGTAGCATCAGCAATTCCTCCTTGCTTTCACGTCGCAATATACCCTCATCGAGAGAGAGAGAGAGAGAGAGAGACAGCGAGAGAGAGGTTGAGCTTACAACTCACACCGATGAGGTACTTTAAATATGTTGTGAAGGTACAACTTACTTCTCTAACAATGAGAGAAAAGTAAACATGAAAGCTTTCCCTACCCATCTCTCCATCCCGCAGTGTGGGTACAGAGAAAAGGCAACGCCGGTAAATTTTCAGGAGACATTAAACTGACCATTAAATAGTTGTAACAAAACTTTGTCTAACCTAGCGCTGAACTGCTCAATCAAGGAACTGTCAACTGCCTCTGCTGGTAGCGGATCCCAGGCATTGACGATCTGATACGTGACGAAATTAACTCCAGGGCTCAGTGCCTTTTGTCCAGTTCTCCCAGGATTCTCAGTTTTCTGTTTATGCCGCTCATCCTAGTTTCCCAAAGCCCTAAGGTTACTGGGTCCGATCCATTATGTTAGCCTTGTCTGTCCCTAGGCTGTCAGTTTGTCTGCACCAAGTCCCAGAGGGTGGATTATTTCCCCTTCCCTCGGGAATCATTCTCCAGATCCGTTGCTCGTGAAAAGAACTGTCTTTCCTCTCAAGTGTGTTTTTTTTATCCTTTTTTTTTACATGGCTGATTGAGTTGAGCAGAGAGTGTTGTGATGGTCTGGGTATGTGGAGAGAATGGATGAAGAGCAATTGGTGAAAAAGATAACTGGATCAGATGTAATAGAGACAAGGCTATGAGGAAGACCACGAATAGGATGTATGGATAGTAGGGTATGTCATATTTTCTGACAGTTACATTTTGGGATGGCAGGTCACTTTTTTTTAATGCATTCATATGTGTAGATCTCATTTCAATCATCAAAAAGTTGAAAAAAAAAATCAGTTTAACTACTGGCAAATCCATTTGAAAATATGACAAAACGTGCCATCCGTCGAATCTGAAATGTCGCTATGTATTGATTACCTCAACAGTTTAATCGTGCTATATTCTTGTCTTTTACGTTTGCATTGAAAAATAGTTGGATTACATATAGTAACCATTTCGCCAGCCGTTTTGTTCATCCGTTTGACTGCCTATGGAACGTGTATGTTCTGTATTGGAGTGGTGAATCAACTGTTTACATAATAGAATACTGCTATCGAGTTGGAAGCATCTATCCACTGGTACATCTGACAACTGCTGCTGCTAGCATTATTTTCATCATACAGAGAATGGATGGAAGGGTCCTGCTGTGGTGTCAAGAACACTAGACAGTCAGCAGCTAATCCGGTTTTAAAGGGAAACGCAGGGTAGCAGACCTGCTTACATGATAGGCGCCGTGGATGCCAAAGAGACAGCCAGGCAAAGGAAAATGATTAAAAGGAGAAAAACTTCTGATGAGACCATGCAAAAACAGCGAGAAGAAAGAGACAGACACTCGTTGCTAATAGAGATGTGATGTTGATGACACAACCGTTGATGTACTGAAAAAGATCAGAGTATGGACACTGAAATGGGACGTAAAGAAGAAGAGAAAATTGGGGAAGAGCTAGGTGTTACAGTGAAAGGAAGTCGAAGAAACTTTCTCGACATCAGTGGAACAGCGGAGTCTTCTGTGAGACTTGGTGTGTCATCAGCAGCAACAGCGGCAATTTCAATGGCGCCATATCTGATACGGGGTGGACATTTGTCTGCAAGCAAGAAGTATTTGTGCTACGATGCCAAAAAAGTTTTCAGAGCGAGAGACGAGATTATGCGAGTAGTGACAGATAAGGCCAAACTGGAAGTGATGTCAAAGGAGTGTTTGCTGATGGAAGGCGAGATGATACGCTTGTGCTGGAGTAAGACGAGGAGACGAAGAAGTTTCGCAAGAGAGTGGTAGAAGATAATCAAATGACTGGCACAGAAGAACCTAAGGGGAGCTATGCCACACACTACACCCCAGAACCAAAGTGCAGGACGGCCAAACCAGCAAAGCAAGCCGCCATTGGTCTCTGAGGGCTCGATACATCCATTAACATGATTGGCAGCGATACTACAGCTGAAATGTCCGGCCACAAAGGAGGCGTGCTCCACCATGCTGAGAGGCTGGTTGGTCACTGCTGTTCAGGGTGATCTGCTGTCTGCATATCAACGAGCTTCCATGACGGCATCTTGTTGCACAATTGGATGGTCCTACCTCATCAAGTCACGGGTGGCAAGGTGCAGTAGGCAAGATGCTGGCAGGAGTGAACTCCATGGAGCAGAAAAATGAATTCCAGCCCATAGAGTTGCTTAAGCCTTTGGTGGAGATTCCTGATGATATGGCTGGGAAGATCAGCACAGATAGCTCTGTAGCCTGGAAGATCCTGCATGCTGTTGTCAGTGGCACGCTTGAGCCTGAAGTATCGGCAGCGCTGTGTGGCCAACTCTGCCACAGCAGGTGGCTGACAGCCGCGATGCGGTGCCTCATGCTGTACATGAGTCAGCACGACCTCGGCACCCACGACAAAGCCTCACCACCTGGGTGACCCAGGTGTACTTACCCATGTTTTACCTCATCAAGGTGAAACACCTTATCAAGGATGGACCCCGCCATCTCCTCACTCTACTCAGGCTCTGGAAACAGCAGGACGAGAGGGTGAAGACTATCACGAGAAGGCGGTGGCTCGATCGGTAGAGAGGTGGCTTGCAGTCCCGACGGACCCAGGTTCGAATCCTCACTGGGGCAGGGAACAGTTTAAGGATTCGAATCTCATTAAATCAGGCTTTACTAATCTACCAGAAGACCCGCCGACATGTCGTAAAAATACCCCCGCTAATACCAATACACCAGTCCAGTATGAGACAGTCCTAGCATGTATTCAATATGGACGATGGGTATTAGCGCCGAAGTGGTGACATGTAGAGATGTTGGTATGTAGGAGGACTGCTGGGCCTTGGTAGCAGGCAAGGAAGCATATGCCCAGAGTCGGACACATAAAAAAAAAAAAAAACGAAACACCACCTGCTGTCTGATGCTCGGTGGGCCCACCCTGAGCCTCTCCTGGTGACTTTGCTGTCTTCATGCGATTCTGAAGAGGGAAAGTTTGCTATGGAGAAGATCATCAGTCTAAGGGGAGGAGATGGTAATGGCAGCAAGGCAATCCGGGAGTACAAGGTACCATCGACGGTCAACCTGCAAGCCACCAGCCTCATCCAGCTGATCGACTGGGAGAAGGGGGCGGTGACCGAGCCTGTCTTCACACGCAGTCTCATTTCGTCATAGTTGGAAGACATCACGAACTCTCCTTTGGTCACACCCAGCTACTCCCGTCACACCCAGAGCTGTGAGCGAGCTCTTAAGCTGGTCACCAAAGCTTCCAACTGTGTGTGTGGCTGGGTCAAGAGGGACGGCTTCATAAGGGCGCAGATGAAGCACAGGGACCTGATGCCTGTGTTCAAGAGCAAAAATGACTATGATTGTGTTTAAGTAGCTACATGCTGTGCTGGAAGCATTCATCGGTATGTAGAATATTATGTGTTTATTGTTATCCTAAATAAACGTGGTCAAGTATACCGAAAAAATGAGTTATCGAAATATGTTTCCCGGTAGCTAATTTTTATTTTATCGATAATTCAATTTCATATTATTTATCTGTATACCTAAATGCATCATAAAAGTGACCTGCAAAATTGAAAGTATTTTTCGAAAATCACCTTAATGGACAGAGTGAAGAGAGCGTTAGATGCGAGACGGATGTCTGTAGAGCAAAGAAGAGTGGCTGCGCGTGTTGGGAATGATTGGAGAGAAATTGTGAATAAATAAATGGTGATGTGGCCCTGAGTGGATATTCTCCCACATTTGGTCTGATCAGCTGATCAGGTCAGGTGCGGGTAAGGGGATGGGTCCATTATGATGTGACGGGGGAAAACTAGCTCTGCTGTCGGGTCCTGCTGCAGATGTCGGTGATTGCATTACGCAGTTGACCCTCGTGCGGTGTGGTGCAGTGAGGATCTGTCCCTTCTCCCCTTGGGGCTACGATACGAATAAATGTGTGCGTGTGGATGAGTAAATTGAGAGTGTGTCATCCTGTCTTGGCTAACCCCCTTTATTTGGGGGAAGCAGCTTAGGTATATAGATAGAGAGACAGATCTTTATCCATGAGTGCTTTGTCCCTGTTTGTACAGATGGATGAAAACTTATGCCAAGGGTAGGTATTTTTTTTTTTTTTTTTTTTTTTATGCATGGAAGAAGGAACCAAAGGCCACGGGCCTGCATACTGTTCCTTCCAAGAAAAAACAAAAACAGTACAAAAGAGAGCCAAATTCAAGATCCGTTCAATTCGAGATTTGGTGTTGTCTCCTTTCTGTAGAGGGCGGTAATTTTCCAGGTATTTCTTGTTCTTATGGCAGAATTGACTGCAATTTTATTTGTTCTCCAAATCATTTTTATTCTCTCCTAGACTTCTTTTGTGATTTTAACTGTCTCCTACTGTGCACTTTTTGCTCTGGAGTCTAATTTAGTTTATATATATATATTTAATCAGTTTTAGAGGGGTATTTCCTCCACGGCCGTCGTGCGGGGTTTTGTTTGGTTCCAGGCCATATCGGGGTGTCAGGGAATGAGCGGACATTTTGCTGACTAAGGCAACATCGGCTCACCCTTCTGTCCTGGAATCCCATCCTCCTCTACATCAGCAGCCTGCAGCTGATTTTTCGGCCTTGTTGGCAATAACAGTGGGATGCTGTGAGGGCCACCAAGATGTGTGCTATTTGTGACAGTGAAGGTGCCTTTAGTTACAGAGGCTTGTCCCGCTGGTAGGAGACGGAAAAATGCCGACAGCGAATTGGCCACACTTGGTTATCTCGTGAAATTTTTATGAAGGGTGCTACCCCAGCTGTCTGTGAAGATTGCTTTGTCCTCTTGACTATTTGGCACCTGATGGAATGCCCCAGTCTTGGGGATTTGTGCTGTCAGTTCCTCTCTGAGCACTGGGGGGGGTGATAAATTGCACCATCTTTCGTCGGTGCTTGGAGAGGATGCCTGCAATATGGGAGATGGAATTCACTCCATTGTGAAGGCAGTGATCCTCCTTTGTAAGGTTTACAATTTTATGGGTTTAGTGCTTCATTTTACTCATTTTATTATTCTATGCTATTCTTTACTGCCGAGTCTTTCACGGCAGTATATGACCCTAGCTCTTACCTGACCAACTTTTAGTTAAATCAGTCCATCAATCTACTGATCTCGAAGGTGTAGTGGTTGCAGAGGAAGTTTCCTGCTTTTATTTTCAGCCTTGTTTTCGACTTCTAGACTAGTTACTTTGCTAGTGCCTATCCTTTAACAAAGAACGCGAAAAGGGCCAACAGACCTCTTACTATTTTCTTCCCCTTGTACTCCCTTGAATCTAAAGCCTCCCCATTATTTATCGCCAGGAAGATGGCAAGCACGGTCCAGCTACCTTACTCCACCCCTCCTGATTTTTGTACTCGTTTTAAGACATTCAGACAAACGAAACGTAAATGATACCAGCTTGCCCTCTTTGCTCTCCCACGCCATCTTCCAGGAAGTCTAGGAACGTGAATGATCATGCCATCAAATCCTCATGACACATCATGCATCATCTTTTTTTCTCTCTCTTTCTTCGGAAACTCCCAGTATCTTACATTGTTTATACCTTTACAGCTCGGACCTCATCCTCAATACGCAGTCAAGAATTACACATGGGACTAACAAGACGGCAGCCACACTTCCAGGACCACCTTTTATCCATATTCATCAGAAATCCAGCATTCTCCCAGGCAACGTCACTTCCCACCTTGATTCGTCTCAGAATTCTCCAGAACAGAGATAGCCAATGGAGCTATGATCTACTTGTTTATGAATAGAACTCTCCCCATGGATCATGACATTTGACATATACCAGAAGATGACAACACTCGAGTATAAGAAACACTAGCATAACGCACTCACATACTCCAGCTTATTTTTCACAGCAATCACAGGCTTTTGTGGCAACACTTGGTATTCGTACATGTTAAGTACATTTAGATTATTCCCATATGCACTACATATTTGCTCTCACTCCCTCTCTCTTTAATCAGTGGTATTTATTAGTCATATCTGAACTATCTTAATACTTCAGACTATGCACTGCAAAGTATGACCATAACAATTCAGTGTGGTTTCTTAATCCCGTACTGTACATGAGACACCCACGAGTTTAAGATAAATACAAAAGAGCGACATATTAGCTGCAATTAATTCAACTGTGACACTACTGTCCCAGTATTAATCCTACTAATGTCAACAGAAGGACAGGTTAAGACAATGTGACATGTTCGTATTATGCAGTCATCCGAAGCCAGTGACGTACTTGACCCTGTTCGCCAAGCAGACATGTATTGGAATATATATTGTCATGGATTTACACAGTACTAAAAATAGAGAACATAAAACGAGATAATTAGGTCAGTGTTTGGTTTCAGGATTGAGAATCTTCATCCTGGTATATTAATACATGAACTTACGGTTGTAGGGGTTAGGTATTTATCTGAAAGCACGGAAACACTTCTCAAAAGTAATGGTAAATACATGTAAATTTAAGATACAATCCCAACATTCTAAAAACAGTAATAACAATAGCTAGATACTTACAATTCGTGCTGTGGTCTTTAGCGGTGGTGCTGGTGGTGGTGACTGCGGCAAGCGAGGTACTGACTACCACGGACCGGGCTAATATAGGGCCCGGTCCCCTCTATAATCTTTCAACGAACCAACGACTACCACGGGCGACCGCCAACTGGGCATTCCAGCCGGGGTTTATGACTATATACAATGACGATGATAGGAAAGTGACTGCTGCAACCAACAGAAAAATGGATGACCAAAATACGTGTTGGCAACTTTGTGGTCGATTCTCACGCTCTCTACGTCCTTACGCATAACCTTATTCTTCATGGATAACTAATATAAATCTTTAATACACAAAAACTGCATTATTTTGTTTCTCTCATCCTTGTGTTATAAAGTAGCGATGTTTTTCTCCTTAAAATTTTCTCCCAGTACATATATGGTCAATAACAGGAGTACAGGCTCTATAGTTTCCCTCATACAATTGATGTATTGGAAATTTAACATATTTGCTTTTCTTCCATTCTATCATTTACCTGTTAATAACAGTATCTCAAAAGTTTTCGAGTCAATTCTTAACAAAAAATCTTAAAGCATCTTTCCTGTCACAACCTTCTTTCTGATCGTCAGTATGAGTTCAGTCAGGGACGCTCCACTGGCGATCTTCTCACCTACCTTTCAGACTCCTGGTCATCCTCCTTTCGGGACTTTGGCGAAAGCTTTGCCATTGCACTTGACATCTCAAAGGCTTTCGATCGAGTCTGGCATAAATCTTTAATTTCCAAACTGCCCTCCTACGGTTTGGTTTCTATCCTTCTATCTGTGCTTTCATCTCTAGCTTCCTTTCTGGTCGTTCTACAGTATAGCTGCTGCTGTAGACGGCCATCGTTCTTCTCCTAGACCTATCAACAGTGGTGTTCCTCAGGGCTCTGTCCTATCACCAACTCTCTTCCTTTTATTCATCAATGACCTTCTAAGCTGTACATCTAACCCTATCTACTCATATGCTGATGATTCCACCCTCCACCTTTCCATTCGATTTCCGCAACGTCCATCTCAGCAGTTACTTCAACAAAAAAGGGATGAGGCTATGGCACACCTAATGTCTGACTTGGCTCGTATCTCTGATTGGGGTAAAAATAATCTAGTTATTTTTAATGCATCAACAACTCAGTTCTTACACTTATCAACCCGACAATATCTTCCTCAGGATTACCCACTAATGTTTAATAATGTCCAGCTCAGTCCTGCATCATCCTTGAACATGCTTGGGGTTTCATTCTCTCGGGATCTGTCTTGGAAAGGACATATTACATCTCTTGTGAAATCTGCTTCCAAGAGATTAGGTGTGCTAAGCCGACTCCGAACTTTCTTTACCCCTGCACAGTTGACCTTGTACACGGGTTTTATTCGCCCGTGTATGGAGTACAACTCTCATGTGTGGGGAGGCTCGCCACATGCAGCTCTTCTCAATAGGGTGTAGTCAAAGGCTTTTCGTCTCATTAACTCTCCTCCTCTTACTAGCTCCTTTCAATCTCTGTCTCTTCGCCGCACTGTTGCATCTTTATCTCTTTTCTATTGCTACTTCCATGGTCACTGCTCCTCTGAACTGTCTGCTTTCATCTCTTCACCTCTACGATGGGCGTGTAGCACCCGTCTAGCAACAAACTCTCATCCCTTTTCTGTCCAACTTTCTAATGTAAGAGTTAGCCGTTCCTTCCAGTCCTTCATTTATGCCACAGGTCAACTATGGAACTGTCTCCTTGTGTCTGTATTTCCTTCTTCCTATGACCTCCAGTCTTTCAAACGCAGTGTGTCCAGGCATCTCGAAATGATCGGATCTTGAATTTGGCTCTGTTTTGTATTGTTTTTTTTTTTTCCTTGGAAGGAACTGTTATGCGGCCTCCTAGCCTTTGGTTCCTTCTTCCTCACATTAAAAAAAAAATGTAAGTTACATTCGATCATTTGAATACAAAGGTATGAACATAATTAAACCATCTAAACTGTATAGAGTATAATAGAAATCATTTTAGAATTACTGGTCTTGTATGCAGTGTTAAATACAAAGAAAAAGTAACAAAAAGATAAGCTTTATAGTATGAGATCACGTGCGCATCCCATAAGTCACTACTGTTAATCCCACACATCCTCCCTATGAAGGCGTTTCATCATGTAGCTGTTACTATGTACACAATTTGTTGAGGTGATGCTTCAGCGTAGCTTTAAGGATGCAGAAGCAGTGCTCTGAGGGGTTAAGAATTGGTGAATGTGGTGGTAGGTACCTCACTTCATGGTTGGTCATGGACTGTGCAGTATCACGATGGCACGGAGCGTTATCCATGATGACAACAGTGTCTTCCTCGTCGAGAATAACTTCAAGGGATGTTAGAAAATCTTGAAACATCTCCTTTATAACATTCTGGACATGTATTTCGTGTAGACTAATCCCCCAGCATCAGAGATGGTGGCTATCAGCGTTATATTTCCACCTCGCTGTCCCCCTACGGTTCGTACGACACGTTCACCTCGTGCTGCACGACCATACGTATGCTTTGTGCACAAACTGTAGCCAGTCTCACCCACATAGGCACGGTGTTTTTGAAGACCTCTCTCGTACAGTACACATAATGTGCATACTCCACTCGAGCTTTTTTAACTATGAGTGAATTTCTGTTTTGAGGAAAGTATTCACATTTCAGAGAGTTATTAAAGTACCGTCCAATGCTCTTACAATTATGCTATCACATACCGGCTGCTTTCTTGGCCAGGTGTCCTGCAGTGTGCGATTTAGCTCCCTTATGGTGATTGTCGGGACAGCCTCAGTTATCATCACCAGCCACCAGTCCAGGGATTCGCCGTCAAGTTTACGGCGTCTACCTGCATTGGGGATACACAGTGCAGGTAAATTTACTTTAGATTTCGACTACATCTTAACTGCATTTAAATAATTTTGAGTGTGTGTGTGTGTGTCATTCTCCTCCCAAAACACTGCACCTATCCAGATGCATATTGGCATGCAAATCACCAAGACGCACAGCCCCGCACAACGTTTCGACGTCACATCATTCCACGCAAGACAAGTTAGTACAAATAATACATATGTCACATTGCGCACCACACTACACCACACCACGTCACACAGCCCAGTAGCACCATGTCTCACACACACACACACACACACACACACACACACACACACACGCCACATCACACGCACGCCACATCACACGCACGCCACATCACACGCACGCCACATCACACGCACGCCACATCACAACACCACACCACGGCACGTCACATCACACCACACCACGCCACGTATCTCCAGGCTACATAACACCACACTGCACCACCAAATTGTTGCCAATTTTAACTGGATACTCTGATAGTGGGATTATAGCCTACAACTTAATTTTACATCGTCCACAGTACAATATACTTACCTGCACAGTGACGGCTGTCATGTATGTGCCCCGTTTTCTGGTAATGTCGTATGATGCCATAAGCTGTTGTCCTCTTAATGCCTAGGTCAGCTGCGGTGATAAGGAAATCTTCGGTCGCCACGTATTCTTCAATTATCCTTTGCTTATCCTCCTCCGATATGCGGGCGTTGTGACGATGACGAGGCATTGTTCCGGGAGGGTAAGGTATACATATACTGTTCTGAAGGTGGATACGGGCCTTGACACGTAGACTTGCCTTGGGGGCAGGGGGTATAGGGGGGGGGGGGGGGGGGCATAAGTTCGAAGCTTTAGATTCATGTTTTACTATGAAATTCCATTTTCTATAAGTGTCGAAGTAGTGGTATTTGTTGCTGTAACATGTGTTGTATTGACGCATGTTTTCTGCGGCACTGTCGTTAGGACTGTCATTTGTCCGACTATTTTGCGCCTTCTCCAACATACTGCTATATTGATATCCTACTTTGAGCTTTGTCATAAACCACCGAAAAGCTGTCTGGCTATAATGCAAAATACTGTACTTCGGGGTCCTGAAGAATTGTCTCTTTGTTGATAATAAAATGACAAGAAACTCATTTTACTTGGAAGTTTCTGAGGGACTGTCATGTGCAGTTACTGATGAATGACTATGTTCTTGCCACGTTCTCCTCGACGTGATCCTTGGTGACTCTTACCGATACTATTGGAGTGTGAAATAGGTAAGCAGGTTTCTGGAACGAAGGGTTGCTTCAGTGCTGGTTCCAGGCAATGAAAACAGTGTTTGGATTTGTTTGGAATAACGGAATCACATGGTCCTGAAGTCTCATCACTGTTTGAAGGATTTTATTTTGATTTAATCATAAAAAAGTAGATGCCTGCTGATGAATACTCCTCACATATACCTCCATGTAACCAAGATCGTCTAGAGTAAAGAAGGAATATAAGAACAGTTCTGTGGGAATACAGTGATTTATTTATTTATTTACTCACTTATTTTTGTCTTTCTTCCATTTAATCAGCACACCCCGTTCGGCATTTTTCATTTGCCTGTACAAACCTACATTGAGGGGCTAGAAATGTTTAGTGCCGCATGGAAGATATAAAGTACGAGTATATGTCCTCCTTTTTTCTGCTCACACAGAGGGGAAAGTTTCTCATTAATCAGAACACAATGCAATTGGGTACCGCACTTGAAACATAGTGCTTGTAACTTTATAATCATATCACGCAGACTTTAACAGTGATGGACATACTAGTTACGAACGAGCGAGCGCAGCGAGCGAAGCGAGCAAGCAAAGCAAAGCAATGTTTACGTCCCACTGAGAAATGAGCGGCCCGACACGACCCGGCCCGGCCTGACACGACACAGCCCGACCGTGATAATCTTCAGAGGCTAATAATTTTACCATGGGAGACAGAGCAGAGATTCTTTCAGCAGGTAGTAGATACACTCAATAAATTTTGTTTTTAGCAATATATTTTCTCATGAGACCAAAGAAATCCCTTGGAATCCCAGCTTTCCAAGGAAATGTACCAAAGGCTTCAATTGACATCCTCCACTATGAAATCGAATTAGAAGAGATTTCCTGTTGTAACACTGTTTTCTTGCATGAATTCTGACAGTTAAATATCGGATATTACGTTCATAATTTTACGTGAACGTTTTTTTCTATGTTTAGGGGGGCGAAATCAGCAAGGGTAATTGTCCCATCTCTGAGTTGTATCATTTGATTAATAGCTAAGCTATTACCGATGCCGTTCGTTGACACAGCAAGTCGGAAGCAGAGAACTCAACATTGTGCGTGTGATAAATGTTATGGCGCCTCGCTATATGCATATCCAGAGAGAAAACGTGAGAAAGAAAACGTGAGAAAGTATATATTTTAGCTCAATTATTCTTCTGTTATTGTTGAACTACTTCACTAGGAATGTTGAAAATTTACACGAAGCTGAAATTATGATGATTGGCGTATGTACAAACGCTCGCTCGCTCGCACGCGCTCACGAAGTGCACTTGCTCCCTTATTACCCAGACGTCCATTTGTTGATCTCTGTACAGAACGTACGGATGATGCAATGCGCTTCAAGCAGCAACAATACAAAACCCAAGGAACACTGAGCTTTATTCATGCGTCCATGAACTGCTCAGGCAACGTGGTACGTTTTCTATGGCTCATCATCGTAGACTAGGGGTGGGCTGAAAATTTTATCACATAAATGCATAACTCCCGAGTGAGAAAATGGTACCATATTGTGCCCAGATACTGTCACCAGTATAGTGACCGCCATGTGAAAAATAATATTTCTCAGCGTTTTTGATGTATCAAAATAAGAGAAAAGTATTGTCAGTTTTCCCGTTTCATATTTTTGAGACATCGAACAAAATGCTTTGATAAAATCCTCTTTGGATCGTTCTGACTTGATGCACCTGCTCGCCATAAGAATCCTCTTATACTGGAGGTGTCATGGAAAACCCAGCGCTGTATAGATTTCATTAACGAATAGAGAAGAAACTATACACATACAAATTTAAATAAAAATACGAGTTAATAAATAAAAAGGCATGGTTAATAATAAGTAAATACTTTGAGATATATGACTCAATTTTTATTACAAAATTCTGCCTCTCATATAAAGTTCGCTCAAGGCATTTTATTTCTGAAGTGTGTTCCTTCTACCTATTTTCGGTATACATCCCACTCCTGCAGGGTCTAATGGTGGGGAGGGTGAGGGGGTAGAGCTTTCCACTGTGCCGCTTTGCTCAAATAAAGTATTTTAATTTTTCAGATGTTGCATTTCAGTTTTAAACTCTTCCTTATTCCAGGGGCTGACCACCTAGAAATTGCCCCAAGATTTCTGTGGTTCTTGAAAAGCGTATAATAAACTCTCTCTCTCTCTCTCTCTCTCTCTCTCTCTCTCTCTCTCTCTCTCTCTCT
>JAGKTI010004984.1:22854-37489 GCA_018397915.1 Birgus latro
TATGGTGTGTGTGTGTGTGTGTGTAAATATGACTCATAATGTGATGGTGTGTATGTATTCTTGTATGTAGGTTATGGTGTGTGTGTGTGTGTGTGTGTGTGTGTGTGTGTGTGTGTGTGTGTGTGTGTGTGTGTGTGTGTTTTCTTTTAAGTGACCGAATGGTGAAAATTCGTAGGTTAGTGTTAATTATTTATTCAAATGTGTATCTCTTTTATATATATACTAAACTCTACAAGGCTGTTAACACTATATGGATAAATGCAATCACATACAATAATCTGAGTATATGATGCGGGGCAGCGACGACAGTGACCCTCACATGTACCTCACATGTATTTAAGTCATCACAGGATTACAACGCCGCCCTTCAGCACACATTTATATTCACGATGCTCAGATGTTGATTAAATTGTTCCAGGTCACATTGTTTTACGAAAAAGAAAATGTGTTCCATACTGAACTATTTGGACAGGTATAGCTTTCTTCATATATAAGATGTGTAGGGAACAACGTCGGTGAGGCTGGATGATGCGTTAAGAGGATGGTTCGACTCCACTGTGGGAATAAATCATTATCGTGTCATGTTCACTACGTAAATGGAAAGGAAAATGTGATTAAATGAAAGTGAGAAGTCAAGGTAAAGGAGTGGTTCTAAAGAAAAGAGGTTAAGGAGTAGGAAGAATTTGCGTTTCTGCTCCTCGGTTTCTGGAAGTTAGAATTTACAGAATCATCGGTCGATATGCTTTATGGGACAGTGTATTCCCTCCGTGGACCGAAACCCATAGAAACGAAAACCTCAGCTACAGGAACAATCGGTCTAGCAACTACAACCACGGGTAGAGTGTGCCGAGATGAACTTACATGGAGAAAGTAGAGATAACAAACGCTTACACGAAAAATATTCACACAGCAAATGCAGATGCAGGCTCACAGTTTCCTCAGCGGCAAAGTAGATATTTCTTATCAATGTACAGTGAAGTACAGTATTTGTTGCAATCCCCATACAGGATATTTTGTGCAATCGACTCCATTTACAAGAACTACAGGGGGTGGTGTGTAGAGAGTCCCATGCGGCACCAATATGTTTGTTTACGTCTCACGTCAACTGTGGTCAAGGCACTATAGTGGGGTTGTTCCTGCAGAGCTGACATGAGAATTAAACAAAAACACAAATGCCATAAATATCCTTCAATACGTCATCGCCTGTAGCAGACAACTTATAAGTGGAGGCAGTTTTACACAGTTACTTAAATATTCGTAACAGGTCCCAGTTTTCCTCGTAGTTAAAAGTTATGCTGTCTGTTCATCAGCCATGAGAAAACGAGTTACCTGATTCAAGAGGATTATTGATATTTTTTACGTTCACTGAGGGTATGCTAAGAATTAAATTGATATTCATTCTTCAAACACTCTTCTGCATATATTCAGCGTGCTCCAAAGGAAAACTGCAGGTCATGGCTCGATTGGTCAAAATGTACCAAATCATCTTTATGAGTTACTGGGAAGCGACCTCGACACTTTGGTTTGTTGACATGTTCAAGTAGTGCGTCAAAGCAGGGAGAGTGGTATCTTTTACTTGGAGAAGGGAGGAGCCTTCTTGGTTTACTAATTGTGTTTTAGGCCCTTAAACACATTCATGGTCTCTTTAGTAACAAGCAACCTTGAAAGTACCGCAAATTTATCTGTGCTTTCCGTTGTATTCCTGTGTAAGTCCTTTAAGGAGGAAATGAAAACGGAAGCAGATGAACTGTTCGAGTATAAGTTGAAACCCAAAGGCAGAGTGAGAAGAGGTGGGGATGAAATCTTTGGCAGCAGAAGGTTTCGCATGGAATATGATGAAGAAAAAATTGGATGATAGTGGGAGAAGCGTTCGTTCTGTTGTGGGCTGCGACAGATTTCTTCAACTGATACACATAATAATATGTACGGTATATCAACATCTTTTTTCCTTCTCTCTGCAGCATCTTCATCTCCACCTGCTGTCCCTCCACCCACAGCTCCCCCCCACTCTCACCACATGGTAACCCTCCATCACTACCTGCTGCTTTATCATTACTTGGTGCCCCTTCATTGCCACCTGCTGTCCCTCCATCGCCACCTGCTGCCTCTCCATCATTACCTGGTGCACCTTCATCACTACCTGCTGCCCCTCCAACACCCCCTATTGCCCCTTCATCACCGCTTCCAGCAATTTCATCTCCTTCTGCTGCCCCTCCATCACACCTGCTAGCCTCTCATCAACCTCTGCTGCCCCTCAACCATCCCTCTGCTGCTCCTCCGACACTTTTTTCGTCTGCAGCACCACTGTTGTCATCCCTGCCTCTCCAGCACACTCTTTCCTGCCATTCACACTCCCTTGGTCTCGCTTTCCCTTACTTCTCTTCACTTCCCTGCTTTTTGTAACTCTCTTTCTCTCTCTCTCTCTTTCTGTCTCTCTCCATTTTCACATTTAATCCCCCTACTGTCTTGTCTTTTCACATCTTTGGTTTTCAATTTCCTTTGTGTTTGTAATGCGCAGCTCTCTCTCTCTCTCTCTCTCTCTCTCTCTCTCTCTCTCTCTCTCTCGCCTCCTTTCAGTCTCCTCCAGCCTCTATCTCCCTTTCCAGTAGTGTGAAATATCCTTTGCTCTATCTGCCTTATCTCCTGGCCTTGGTTGTTTCTGCCTCCCTGGCCTTCAATCATATCCACTGCCGCCTCCATCCCTTTCCACACAGCCCGCTCTTTTATCATAGCGTCCCCCCCTTCGTTTCTATTTAAATTCGTTTTTTTTCCCTTTCTTTCGTACCCAGTCCCGCTTCATTAATCATTATACCTTTTATTAACTATCTGTCTTTTATGGGTGAATATTTGCTGAGTGAAGTACAGAATTTCAAACTCCCACAATTTTAAAATCTGGGGCCGGAAGCTTTCAGAATTAATTGGTAATTCTTCTTAACACGTAAAAAACGTTGACAGTTTAATCTCTTGGAACATCCACACTGTTTAATAAGTGTACGAGAAACTACCTGTAATAAAGGGATTTAACGACGACTGTGCCTACGTCCTCATTTGCGAAAAGTTTCTAAGTTCATGAATACAGTAATCTCAAGGTTCGTTTCGTTTCGTTATTTACGGCTTCAACATGCTTGAATGCGTCGACCTTGGTCACTTAATGGCGGCTCTCCCTACTGCTCGATCTCTGGCAGCTTCCATACATAGTGCCTTATCCCTGAGGTCACACTCAATGACCTCGTCCCAGGTCTTTTTCGGTCTACCTCTCGCTACCTTACCCCCAGCATTAACACTTCTCACTTTCTACACCCAGTTATCATCCCCCATCCTCTCCACATGCCCAAACCATCTCAGTCTACCTCTCCTCATCACAACACCAATACAATCCAGTCTCATCCTACCTCTCGACTCATCCATCATTAACCTTGCCTCCCCCCCCCCAGGCCTCGCACTCAGGGAGGCACTGCATGTCCGCCTAATCATTGCCATTTCTGTAAGTTTGAGCCTGTGAATATCGTCTTCCTTTACTGCTCAAGTCTGACTGCCATACAGCATCACACTCCTAACACATGCCGCATACAAAGATCCCTTAGCATGGAAAGAGAGCCCTCTCAGTGTCAGGAGAGGCAACAGCTCCCTGAACGTCTTACAACCACTCCTCACTGTAACCACAGAGCTCGCTCCAGCCCCACCTCCAGCACATAACATGTCTCCCAAATAACAAAACTCTTGCACACACTCAAGATACTCACCAGCAAGTTTAATCTTTTCACGCCTGGCAATCTCCAACTGCTCTCCCCCCCACACACAGTACACATGAAATTAGCATTATCTTGCAGTCTGTCTTTAATACCACTACATCTTTTATGCTGTCAAGTGAGCATGAACCTACTGGATATTTTCTACCATCACTGCCCAGCTGAATGGAACAAGGCATTACAAAGGCAACATACTGCTGTAATGTTCCCTTACTGTGAAGCGAGGCGGGCTATTCATTTCACTATGATGGCTTAAATTACAACTGCTTCATAAAACGAGGTAAATGGTACTAATGCCCACTTCTCATGGTCTTATTCTTGTTGGAGAAAACTTTCAAATAATTATACCTCCTGTTGTTTTTTTATATAAATTTTTTTGAGGATGCAGTCTCATTGCCCTTCTCGAATATCATCCACATTTCCCTCTCATCACATCTATTTTGTCTTTAACGAGCTTTTCTTAAATTCCCTAGCACTTTCAGTATCTGAGAATGTTTTGGAACGAAGAAAAGTAATCTGCTGTGATGGCCAGAAAGAGATATTTGGTGCTGCTAGCAATGCACTTTGTTTTTACAAAAGGAGTCAGTCATTCAACAAGCAAAAAAGTACCCCAGAGTTTCAACGCCAATCGTTTTCCCTTGTTTCGATAAAGTAAAAAAAAAAAAAAAAAAAAATCAGTCACGTATGTGAGAACTTGACAAGTTCACGTCACATTTCACTTGGCAGATTTAGAAAGAAAAAGTGTTTATATGGCTTGACATTCTCGACTGGCTCGAGCGGGGTCAGATCTTATTGCGCTGGAAAAAAATAACGAGCTATTTTTTTTTTCACTTTACTTCATGTGCAGTAAGATTGGAAACTTTGGCCAAATAATCCTGAATTTAAACCACTAATCCCATAATATCAACTTTCACATGGGTTATTTTCTTCACCCAGCAACACTGACCATCAACTTTGCCTTCTTTCACACCCTTTCCATTCCTCAGTGTGTGCATGATTTTCATTTTCCCTATCTTAAATTTATAGGGAGTGAAGAGTGTGCTGCAGCACAAGTTACTGATATGTGTGGCGTTGGCGCTGATGTATTATGGGGGTACCAGGTTTCGATGCAGTCTCATGGAGTAGTAGCTCGTTATGAATCTGGTTGTGCCAGTGATATCCCATGATCCTATGATGACAGTTCCAAACGAGTCAATTCGCCGCTTCAAGTCACTGTTTAGTGTCCATGTCTCACAGCCATAAGGTAAGACGGGGAGCACCAGCACCTTGAAGATACGAACTTTCGTCCTTCTACACAAATAACCACAACGTCAAATACCCGAACTGAGTGAATCCATAATCCCATATGGTGCGAGGAGAGATCTCACTGTCAGATCTACCATTGTTATGGACCACACCACCAAGATAAATGAATCTTTCCAAGACTTCTATATCCTCACCACATGCTTGGACAGACTGAACTGCTTCATCCAACAAGCCACCAAATGCCTGTACCTTGGTCTTGGCCCAAGAGTCCTCTAATCCCAATGGATTCGCATTCTCATGAAATTCCTAGAGGGCGATCTAGTATTTCCAGCGACTGCATTGGGATAACTGCAACATCAGCAAAGTCACTGTCAGTAGTCCTTAAATTGCCAATTGATACTCACAGTGTCTTTGTCTCACAGCCCGGTCCAGTACCCAATCCAAACAGCACTCTCAGTGTTTGAGTATGAACCAGCAATCAGTTAGATCATCCCTGCAGGGATCCCACGGAGTTGCGGGAGTTCTCATTGTACCTCCTGATTTACTGAATCAAACGCCTTCTTGAAATCCCCTGGGCTGCTAGCAGACCTTGTCGAAACTCAAGACGGTGTTCCAGAAGAACTCGAAGAGCTAGGATATGGTCAACAGTAGATTTCTTGGGTGTGAATCTGGATTGCTTAGGTATCTGAAATTTTAGCAAATGGTCACGGATACACATCAGGAGAATGAGAGCAAGAACTTTGCCTGGCACATTAATCACTGTAATACCAGGGTGGTTACTAAAGTCACGCTGGTCTCCTTTTCCTTTCGAGATTAGGGGTGACCAAACCCTTCGTTCAGTCGGAAGGAATGATACCCGTCTGCCAAATGGCTTCTATGACTGCATGTAAACCCTTGATCATGACTTCACCCCCAGCTTTGATCAGTTCTGCTGGAATGTCACAAACACCAACTGCTCTGCCACTTTTCAAAATAGCCAATGCCTTCTTGATTTCATCTAAAGAAGGCACGGCCTTGTCAGTTGGTGAGACAACAGTCAATATTTGTACACCAGCTGATGGAAGCTCTCCACCGGGAGCTTCAGCCACATACTGTACAGCTGCTCTAAGTACTCAGGCCAATGACCTCTACACTCACTTGCCCCCGACACAAGCCGCCCATCTGCTGTCTGAACAGAGTAGACCTGAGAGGTGGGTCAGGATTGGAGCTTCTTCAGGGCTCGGTAGGCGGGTCAAAGGTCATTTGCATGAAAACGGCCTTCCACCTCCGCAGCAACTTCCATGACATACGTCTCTTTTTCCCTTCTCAGTGAAACTCGTGTCTGCCAAGACAGAAGTCTGTGCTGTTCCTGACCCCGAGCCAGTCTGCAAGCATGGCTCTCCTCATTTGTGGTCAGCATCCCCCATGAGATAAATCTCCTCCTTGATCTCGGGCAGTCTCCAGTACACTCATCAGCTGCTGCCAGGGTAGCACGCTTAAAGGCATCCCGTCGCTCAACAGGCTCCTCAACAGTACTGAGCTCTTCAAACCGGTTTGAGACCGCCACTGCATACTCATATGCACATTCCTCATTCTTGAGTTTCTATAGATGGTACCTTTTTTTATGGCATCTTGAGAATCTCTCGGTTTTGATTTGTAGCCTTAGAGTAGCATCAACATGTCTGTGATCAATAGCAAAGAACTCTGCACTCCTGAAAACCTCGCAGTTCTGAAGGATGTTCCAGCAAGTACTGACAAGAATGTGGTCAGTCTCCTTAGCAACCCCTCCAGTACTGGGATACCAAGTCCAGCGGTAAAGACTGGGCAGCTGAAACCAGAATCCAGCAAATCTTAACTTACGAGATTTTGCGAAATCCAGAAGGTAAGAACTATTGGAATTCCTGGTTCCAGAGCCATGGGGACCTACACAATCCCTGAAGACCTCCCTGTCAGTGCCCGTAACAGCATTAAAATCATTCAAGAGCAGGAGTGTATCCTGCAAGGGGCACTGTTCCACAGCAGAATAAACTTTGGTGTAGAATAGCTCTTTCCCTTCAAGATCACTCATCTCAGTTGGAGTATACACTGAGAGAGATGAAGCCCAAGGAGTGCTACAATCTCACCAGCATCATTCGCTCACCAAGTGGAGTAACCCTGTCAACGCAAGAGACAAAGTGATCAGCAAATGCCACAGCGACACCCCTAAGTTGGGCACCATTGTCACAGCCAGACGTATGTGTAATAATCGCTACCGGTCTCACCACGCCCGGGTCGCCTCACGCCAGAGAGTGCAACTACGCCGACTCCTAATCGTACTAACTCTCGTGGCAACAGAGGCAGTTAATCATCTTCGAACGCAACTCTGAAGCTTGCTCCAACTGTAACAAGAGGCCTGTCTAGGTAACAATGCTGTAGGCCATCTTAATTTTCGATGTATTCCTAAAAAAAATCTGTTATACGTGATATGAAGTAGCGTTACCCATTCCTTCATATCTTTATTCTTCTGCTACATTCTTCACTCCTTCCATTTACAGTGTCTTTGGACTTTGCTTTACTGCTTCCATTTGCTTAACCTACCATATTCTTCTGCTTTCATTCATTCTCATCAGTTTCCTTTAACCCTCAAACAAATTTAGTTTATTTTGCCATTCTTCCCCCAGACCCAAACTCACACACTCTCTCTCTCTCTTTCTCTCTCTCTCTTCTTAAACCAGTGGGTGACCGAGACCACAGGAGGGTGAACTTGTTGGATTTTGTGTTCAACACCAAATATGACCGTTCTAGCTTGACCAAAGTAGAGCCATTAGGATTAAGTGACCATATTCTGATCAAATTCTTGCTATGTGTGCCAAAGGTCGAAGTCAAAGCTCGGTAGCATAGTAGATGTTGCTTAAGGACTTCAGTGGCCTTAAAGAGGGAGTGTGTGCAATGTATCTCAAATGAGGTGGAGTCTGAATGAGCCTTGATGCACATTCAGAAAATGTTTTGTGGCACATCAGACAAAGTTAGTACCTTTAACGCCTCTTATTATTGTCTCGATCCCAATAGTTTACACGGGAGAGAGTGGCAACAGTTATGATGAGAAATTCAACATACCACATATTCAAGGACAGTGGTAGTCTACTAGTTCAAAATAATTACATCCACCTGCCTAGGGGCATGAAGTCACCTTTAAACAGGGTGATGCACAATGAGGAACCCCGGTTAGCATCCTTATTTATATAAGGAGACTCCTAAGGAGTTCTTTGGTTGTGTGAACAACAGAAAACCGATTAGGAACAAAATAGGGACACTGCTTGATGCAAACAGCTTGTGTGAATCTCTGGTCATGACACTGCAGACATTCTGTAGTCTCACTTCTCATCAATATTCGCTAGTGTCATGTGAGGTGACATTCCTGATCCAGGCAATGCTCATGAGAGTGTTACTACACTGAATGTTCAGTATACCGAAACAGAAGTGTCTGAAGGGCTCGGCAGATTGAATGCTACCAAATTCCCCTGTACAATGACCTTCTTCCAAGAGTCCAGCAAGAAATAAGTGAGCAGGTGGTCCCTCATGTGGCTATTATCCTTTAAAAATCGCGGACAACTGGAAAGTTCCATCGAATTGGAAGGATGCAAATGTAACTCACATTTCTAAACAGAGAGATCACTATAGTCCTGGAAATTGTCGTCCAATTAGCCATATATGTTGGGTAGCAAAAGTGTTGCAAAGGGTAGCTGCACATAGTATTGTCGACCAGCTAGAATAAAGTAAGTTAGTGTAGGACTCGCATCATCGTTTACGGTGGCATCGTTCGTGTTTGACCAGTCTGACTGAGTTCTTTAACAGCATGCTCTTTGAATATGGCCAGTGCCAGCCAACTGACATTTTTGTTTCAACTTTCAGAAAGCTTTCGATAAAGTACACATCACTGAGGGATGATGGTTAAAACATGTACACTGGGAATTCTGGGTGCACTTTCTGGAAAAATAGAAATCTGGCTGACTGACCGGCCGCACAGAGTAGCAGCCAACGGGAAAACCTCTGGACATCAGTTACAAACGAAGTTTCACAGGACTCAGTTCTAGGACCAGTGTCTACAATTTACATCAGTGATACAGATTTGAGATCATCAGCAAATTGCAGAATTTGCAGGTGACACAAAACTAGGAGGTTACACATCATCACTGAAGAAGATAGAAAAACTATGTAAGGACTTGGATAAAATAAGAGAGTAGTTTGAACAATGACAAATGCCAATGAACTTGAAGAAATGCAGGATGTTGCAAATCCATAAAAACAAACTACTCTCAGGAGGTGAGATCAGTAGTACTGACTTCGAGAGACTTACGTGTACTGAACAATAGTAATCTCAAGTTCTCCAGACAGTATATTTAAACAGTGAAATAAGCACAGATGAATTCAGGTTATATACAGAGGTAGTTTAGTTATGGAAACCATGAAAAAATCTCTTTTGTCTCTTTCTGTACAGTTCTCATGTGCATGTACATCTGAAATATGCAGTGCAATTCTGGCCACTGATCTTGAAGAAGGATACTGTGAGGCTTGAGTGAGTCCACATATGGGCTACAAAACTGGTCACATACAACAGGCACATGGGATAGCAAAGAAGGATGCAGGCACTGAAACTATTTTCGTTAGAATCTAGGCATTTGCAAGACAACTGATTAGGGTTTTCAAGATACATCACCGATATGAACACACTGACTACACACAGATATTTAGCTTAAACTGCAACTCGACGAGGAATCACGGATGGAAGCTTGACCTGAAGTATTACCACCACAATACATATAAGGCAATGTCTTTAATGATCTGCAGTATCTGTATTTATCAATCAGCATACTTAGTTTACAGATCCTCGATAGTGAGTTCATAGCTAGGTTAGGCAAAGTATTAAGTCAAACCCATTGGTAGACTGAATGAGTCCTCCTTTGCTGTGAACTTTCCAAGCTCGCCATTTTTCAGGGCTAGGTGTACTTCGTTTTCAGTGCCTGGTCAGTGAATGGGAGAGGTGGGTGTGTAGGACCTTCATCTTTTCCACATGTTTTTCTCACTTGTAGAGTAGCAACATGTACCTGCTAGTTATTCCTCTGCACACTCATGGTGGAGGAGGCGTTTAGTGATGGATCTGTCCTTCTGTGCGTGCTTGGGTGAGTGTGTGCATCCGTAACACTATTCTGGGCACGATATTCCTGAACCCATGGACGAATTTCCACTTAACTTTTCTCAGTGATGCAGTATGAGGAGATGATGAATAGATTAGGTCAGGTATGTTAAGGGTCAAAGGTCAAGGTAATATGGGGTCAACTTAATTTATCATTGTGGATGCAATATCTTCTGAAGCCCTTGATGGATTTCGACCAAAATTTTGTCAGTGATAAAATGAAATGCTTACGTCAAATAGGTCAACGGATCAAAGGTCAAGGTTTTATGGGGTCGACTTAATTTTTCCATTTGAGCATACTGTATGTCCATAACACTATTGTGGGAACGAGATCTGAATCCATTGACAGATTTCCACCAAACGTTTGCCAATGATGCAGTATGAGAAGATGATGAACAGATTAGGTCAACTATGTCAAGGGGTCAAAGGTCAAGGTAATATGGGGTTGACTTATCTTGCAGGCGAAGTACCTCCTGAACCCCTCGACAGATTTCAACCAAACTTTTGTCAGTGATACAATATGAAGGTCAGTGAAGTGATTAGGTCAACAGGTCAAACGTCAAGGTCGTATGGGGTCTACTTAAATTGTCCGTTTGGGCATACGTCCATAACACTATTGTTGGCACGATATCTCCTGAACCCACAGATGGATTTCCACCAGACTATTATCTGTGACGCAGTATGAGGAGATAATGAACTAGCCAAGGGGCCAAAGATCAAGGTCGTATGGAGCCGACCTTTTTTTAATCCTTATGGGCGCGATATCTCCTGAACCCCTCAACGGATTTTGACCACAATTTTGTCAGTGACATAAAAGAAAGGGATGATGAACAGTTTAGGCCAGCAATGCCAAGGGGTCAAAGGTCAAGGCCATATGGATGTAGGCACGATATTTCCTGAACGCCTCGACGGATTTCGACCAAACTTTTGTCAGTGATGGAGTATGAAGGGACGATGCACCGATTAGGTCAGTAAGGTCACGGGTCAAAAGTCAAGGACATATCAACTTAATTTACCTTTAGTCTCATTTGAACCTTCACTGAACACTGTCATGAAGGATGTATGGAGAGTCCGTGTGCAAGGCTTGGCAGAGGCTTACCGAACGATGTTTTCGTCAACAGCTCGGGGCCCAAGTTCTCAGTGTTTCATTTCACTCATATTATATCCTCCTTATCGATCGTATTACGTTTTCAGTTACCACTTCTTGTAACTTCTTCTTCTTCTTCTTCTTCTCTCTCTCTCTCTCTCTCTCTCTCTCGACGGCCTTTATACCTCACTTTTCATATTTAGCACTCACGTCTCCCTGACCACCTAGTCTTTCATCTACACTCTCTTATTATATTTTAACCTTTTTTCCCAGTTTCTCTTTTTCATCTCCACCTTCTCGTCCTGAATTACCCTTTCCCCTCACCTGCTAATGACCACCTGTGCCCCTCTTCACAGCTCATTATCATAAGTTAATCTTCTTATCTAACTTTCGTTACACATTTTGCTCGCCACCCAGTCCTTATACTTGTTTACATTTTCGCCTTTCTCTTGCACTCGCCACCTTGCAAATCCACTGAACTAAAGTCTTACTGATATGACACCATAGAATTTTATAAACAGAACATCCTGACGTCGTCCTCTCCTCTGACTCCGCACTCATTTTTCTCCTCTGTCATTTGTACTGTCCTATTGCTTCTGCCCGTCGTCCTCCCTCGTCTCTTCACTCCCTAAAGTTGTTTCTGTTTCCTATTACTTATTGCAACATCCATCCAGCATCTGACCATTTTCCAACAGTATTTTCTCAATCATTCCTTGTGCCCATAATTTGCACTTTTCTTCACCCTTCTTTTACTCCCTGCTCTTTTTAGGCTTGTTATATCTATCTGTATTTTAAACAGGCTTTTTCCTCTTTTCAACCATGCGCCAGTCATCGTCCATCACTGTCTCACTCATTTTTTGATCCTCAACTTACCCTTGTCACTTGTAAATTCCTACCCATCGTTATCTTTCGTTTTAGAATATTTAACCAGCAAAAAATTCCCCTCCAAAACTTCGTTCAGCGAAATATCTCGATAAAGATTTAAGGCCAGAGAGGCAGTTTATGCTTATAGTTGAAATAATAACAGCAAGAATCGTTTAGGAATAAGAGAGCTATTGTCTTACCGGTTATATATTATGGACGCGTTCGCACTGAGTTTTAGAATTACCTCACTGCTTTGGGTACTGGACAGCCTCTGTGTAACCAGATCTTACACGGATCATTGTTAGCAGGTTCATCTCCCGGTCTGCATATGTCCGAAGCTGGAGTTTAAGCTCATTACTCGCCGATTCACCCTGCTGATACTAAAACAAACTTCCCTGGATAAGTTGGTAGGGAGGGGGAAGAAATAGGAACATGGGAAAAAAGATGCGTGATTGAGAATAGGCCCAAATGGGAAAATAGGTTGTTGGAGGAAAGTAAGGCCTGGGGAAATCGACACGAGTGGGAACATAGGTTGTGAGCATAAATGAATCCATAAGGGAAATAGATACATGGGAGAAAATCAGCCAAAATGGAAAATAGATGTTTCCCTATGAGAGGAAATAGGTTCATGGAAGAATAGGTCTGTAGTAAAAGTTGGTCAGTGGATGTAATGTGTCCATGAAGAAAATAGTTACAAGTAGAGAAACAGGTCCATGAAAGTCTGTCCGTGGAAGAAAATAGTCCGTGAGGAAAACAGGTCTAGGAGGGGCAAAGGTACGGGGAGGAAAAATTGGTCAAGGGAAACTAGGTCGATGGAGGAAAACAGGTCCATGGTAAAAATACATCCATGGGGAAAAATGGTTAATAGTAGAAAATAGGTCTGTGGGCGAGAGGGGATCCATGAGAAATTAGGTCCATGAGCAATACAGGGGAACACTGGTCCTTCCTTTGCCCTCTCATTCATGCCTACTCTTGCATATATACCCGATCCATACTCCCACACTCTCTCTCACACTCACCCCTCCATTTGGTTTCGGCCAATCCACATATGTTCATTTTTGCATCCTCAAGCAACTAGACAATCTCTGCCCCTTTCACCTCATCACTTGCACCTCTCCCATTCCCTGTTGTCATCCTCATCGTGTCCTTTGTCCTGTCCTTGGTCGTCACCTGCACATTCGCCATCGTCCGAGGCATTTTGCTTGTATTATTTTTAGCTGGTTGTTTTACTGGGAAGGGTATTAAGCCTCCGCCAACCCACTTGTTGACACGTAAAGAACAAGTATGAGTTGGTTATTTTGTTGCCACAGAGTATTAAATGATTTTCTGGCTTACAGGAAATCATTTGGCTTGTCATTCAATGCAGTCACTCTGGAGTAGCCCTACACTGAGTGAGTGGATGATGGGTGCTCCCGTCCCCCACACTGAGATATCGTGCGAGCAATAAATTCAAGGCAAAGATACTGTATAGCCTCCTTCGACAACTGATGACGATGGGGGAAAACAACCTCCGACGAATTTTCTTAAATAAGAGGAAACAACTACATAAAAAGAGCAGGATTGTTTTTTTCAAACGTAGATTAATATTTTCTAAGGATAAATGTAGTATTAAAAAAGAACTGGAGTTTTAGGCATACAGTATATTAACGATATCATGGATTTGTGGTAGACCATCGTAAGCAGAGACCAACCTAGATATTTTTTGTCACTGATTTATTGCGTTTCTCGGAGATTGTTTCGAAAATACTCTCTTGCTGCCGCCCTACAGCCTGCAGAACAGTTACAAGGGTGTTCCATGTCGTATGACCCCCAGAGCTGATCCCCACCGCCCTCACTGCCAAAAGTGCTATATATACATTTTTTTTAATCTATTTATTTATTTTTTTAAATCGAGGCGAAGATGCACTTGACAGGTTGGTGATGATTGGCTGAATGCAGCATGTCCGAATAATGATTGGCAGAATGCAACACGTCCGATTAATGACTGGCTGAATGCAAAAGTCCAAACATAACGATAAAAAAATAAAAAAGAAACTGAGTAGGAGAGATTTTCAAATAGCCCAAGGCCCCGGGAGCTAATAGATTCGCAATTTTAATTTCTGTTTTTACAACTGTGTTTCTTCTAACACACACACACACACACACACACACACACACACACACACACACACTCTGTCTGTCTGTCTCTCTGAAACTAGTTTAGAGCAAATAATAGAATGCTTTAAAATTTATCTGGTTTCAATGTAAGGATACCGATTCATGCATTATTTGCATGGCATATTCACCCTCTTCTGAAGTGTACACACACACACACACACACACACACACACACACACACACACACACACACTCAGTCAATCAAATAATCAATCACTCAAAACTAATGCTAAAACAATTATAACGAGTTGCTTCAGAATCGTTTAAGTTACTGATAACCGAGTGAGGATAAACATCCTTGATGATGATGCACCTGAAACACCGGTATGTAAAGGTAATGAGAGAGAGAGAGAGAGAGAGAGAGAGAGAGAGAGAGAGAGT
>JAGKTI010004985.1:0-47400 GCA_018397915.1 Birgus latro
GTCTTTGTATGCAGCATGTGTTAGGAGTGTGATGCTGTATGGTAGTGGGACTTGGCAGTAAAGGAAGAAGATATTCGCAGGTTTAAACGTACAGAAATGAAAATGATTAGGTGGATGTGCAGTGCGTCCCTGCGTGCAAGGCCTGGGGGGGCTGGGTTTACGATAGAAGAGTTGAGAGGTAGGATGGGACTGGAGTGTATTGGTGTTGTGATGAGGAGAGGTAGGCTGAGGTGGTTTGGACATGTGGAGAGGATGGGGGATGATAATTGGGTACAGAGGGTGAGAAGTGTTAATATTGGGGGAGGGGTAGACCGAGAAAGACATGGGATGAGGTCATTAAATGTGACTTAAGGGTTAAGGGACTGGATTGGGAGGCTGCCAGAGATCAAGCAGCGTGGAGAGCCGCCATTAGGTGACCAAGGCCGACACTTGCAAGCATGTTGGAGCCTTCAAAAACAAAACGAAACATTTTTCTTTGATTTGGTGCATGTTCTAGCGCATTTCCAAGAAGTCATAATTATGGGTATGTTAAGCATAAATTTACTTCTTTCCATGCTAGAGAATATGAATTCCGTAAGTTAAACACGAACTGGACAGGACTGGGACTTTTTTACTTTAAAAAATAATCATGTGTTTCGTAATATTTCTCAAACTATCGTTTCATCGGGCCAGTTAGGATAATAAGAGAATATGTAATTCTCGTATATTTTTCATTTACAGTTCATACAAATCATAATTCCCGAGACTGTATATAACAAAGATTAAAACTGGAAATTTGACTACAAGGCAACTGCTCCGTACGGTACATGTCAGTCGTATCGTTGGATAAGTACTCTGCCTGCGGCCCGCCTCGCCTCTGCTAGTCCGCCTACCAGTTAGCTGGCTCAACTACTGAAAGCTTGAAATGGTGCAATCAGTTCTTGAATAACTATCAGAATGGCGCCAAATTATACACAAATGTATAGAAAGAGCTGGGAATCATTTCCAGAGTTAAAGGATTGGCTGAGACCTTTAGAAAAAGACAAAACTAAGGCATATTGTGCGTTCTGTAAATGCGAGATCACAGCAAAACTCAGTGACCTAAGAAGACATACAACTTCTGTGAAACATGTTCGAGCTGCAGAACCTTTTTCTAGCTCAAGACAAACAAAACTGCNCAGTGTTGCCAAATTGGCGCGAAATGCGCTAGTTCTGGCGCATTGGCATGACAAACAGCGCGTAAATTTCGTATTTTGCGCATAACGCATTTTCTGGTGCATTTTTCTTTGATTTGGTGCATGTTCTAGCGCATTTCCAAGAAGTCATAATCATGGGTATGTTAAGCATAAATTTACTTCTTTCCATGCTAGAGAATATGAATTCCGTAAGTTAAACACGAACTGGACAGGACTGGGACTTTTTTACTTTAAAAAATAATCATGTGTTTCGTAATATTTCTCAAACTATCGTTTCATCGGGCCAGTTAGGATAATAAGAGAATATTTAATTCTCGTATATTTTTCATTTACAATTCATACAAATCATAATTCCCGAGACTGTATTTAACAAAGATTAAAACTGGAAATTTGACTACAAGGCAACTGCTCCGTACGGTACATGTCAGTCGTATCGTTGGATAAGTACTCTGCCTGCGGCCCGCCTCGCCTCTGCTAGTCCGCCTACCAGTTAGCTGGCTCAACTACTGAAAGCTTGAAATGGTGCAATCAGTCCTTGAATAACTGTCAGAATGGCGCCAAATTATGCACAAATGTATAGAAAGAGCTGGGAATCATTTCCAGAGTTAAAGGATTGGCTGAGATCTTCAGAAAAAGACAAAACTAAGGCATATTGTGCATTCTGTAAATGCGAGATCACAGCAAAACTCAGTGACATACAACTTCTGTGAAACATGTTCGAGCTGCAGAACCTTTTTCTAGCTCTAGACAAACAAAACTGCCATTCTCAAATATCAGTGACACCCAACGCCGTTCATCAAGCCAAGCAGGACGACGACTAGCAATGGTAATAGCAGAACATTCTTCCTTTTTAACAGTGGACCATGTGTCAGAAGCTTCCAAAGTAATGTTCAGTGACAGCAGTGCAGTGAAAAATCTGAAACTACACCGAACCAAGTGCAAAAACATAGTGGTAAATGTGCTAGCACCCCACTTTATGGAGAGCCTCATGGATGATATTGCTGATGAAAAATGCAGCCTCCTTATAGATGAACCAACTGATATTGCTGTTACAAAACTGCTTGGTGTAATTGTGCGCTATTTCAGTAGGAAATTAAGGAAATAGTATCAACCTTTCTTGGTATAGTGGAGTTACAAGATGGAACAGCACAGTCTATTGTAAATGCTATTAAGAAACTTTAGTGTGATGTACAGCTGGACCCCCAAAACTTGCTTGGTATTGGAGTTGATAATGCAAGCATTAATGTTGGATTAAATAACGGTGTGTGTGAACTTTTAAAGAAGGAACTGGAACTCCCAAACTTAATCATGGTGCGTTGTGTGTGCCACTCAATTCAACTGGCTTTATCTCATGCTGTGGCAGAAACATTGCCTAGAAACATCGATTTCTTGGTGCGAGAGACGTACAGTTGGTTTTCTCATTCTTCCAAAAGACAGCTAATATACAAGACTCTGTATGAAACATTGAATGATGGGAAACAACCACTTCAGGTACCTAAACTATGTGACACCAGGTGGATATCACTGGAACCTTTAGTGACCCGCATTCTAGCTCAGTGGGAAGAACTTAAAATGCACTTTAATATAGCAAGGTCAGATGATAAGTGCATTACTGCAGAGATGTTATACAACATGTACAGTGACCCCATTAACAAACTTTGCATGCTCTTTCTGCGCCCACTTCTGCAGGACGTTCAGAGAACTGTGAAAACCTTTCAGGGGGAAAATGTCGACCCAACAAAACTTCTATCAGACCTTTCTTATCTCATTAGTGCAACAAGTAGGAGAGTGATGATACCTAGCTCAAGAATCGATCCATTAACCTCTGATATTGCCAGTTACATTGACCCCAGAGCATATTTGGGCTATGAATTCGAAAAGATGTGTTCTACCTCAAATCTGACACAAGAAGGTCAGCGACAACTTCGTGATCGTTGCATTTCATGCGCTGTCAAACTGTGTGATGAATTACGAAACAGACTACCAGATAACTTCAGAATCTTGAAGAAAATGTCTTTGTTTTCGGTTGAAGAGTGTCTGAAAGTGGTTAAAGAACCTGTAATAGAAATTGCTGAAGTGTTGGGATATCTTCCTGAACAAATTGACAAAATTGACAGTCAGTGGCGAAATTTAACACTTGTTCGGTGGCAAGAAACTACATCAACGGTCAAATTTGGGGCTGAAGTGGCTAGTTACAAGGATGCAATAGGAGTAAATTGTTTTCATGATCTCTCTGAGCTGGCACTCAATATACTTTCACTCCCTCACTCGAATGCTGAAGTTGAGAGGCTCTTTAGTCAAATAAACATAGTTAAAAGCAAGTTTAGAAACCGGCTAAACTCAAAATCCGTTAGTGCCATTATTACTGTGAGAAGTGGCCTGCGGAGAGTGGGAAAATGTTGCTATTCATATGAACTACCAGAAGTAGTAGTTAAGCAAATAGGAACAATGGCAACATACAGTGAAACAAAATCGTCAGGAGCTACTGCAAGTACTTCATCAGAACCTGCACCGCACTGTTCATCCGAATTATTAGATGAGGAAGCTGACGAGGATCTAGAGGACACCATAATTTTTTCCCTCAACTAAGGGTGAGTAATGAGCATAGACATTATAGACATATACTCTCATTGATAGTATGTAGAAATAATTACAAAATAAATACATATATTATAATTATCTTCATTATTATTCTATTTCTTTGATATTTAGTATCATTACAATAGCAGCAGCAACAGCGGTACTGTTTGTTACCATTATTACTTTTTTTTATGATCATCAAAACAATAATCATTGCTATTATCATCATCATAACCCTTACTACCAGGGACGGGGAGACGAACGTTTTCCTAGCGCATTTCAGACCTCAATCTAGCTCATTTACATCTGATACATTTGGCAACACTGCCCGGGCGAATTTTCCTAGAACCAGTCCACGTCCCTTCTTGCAGCTTTGCTGTATGTGAGGATATTTTTGCAGTTCTACACCTTTTTGTACTGTTTAGACATGCCTCCCATGCACCCTGCATCATCTCCAGCATTGGGGGAGCCTGCTGCAAAGAAACAACAGCACCATACTCTAACTCTGGAGAGGAAATTGGAAATTATATGACACCACGAGGAGGGACAGGGAGTCTCGGAGATTGGGCATGCTTTAGACCTTCCAGCTTCCACCATTGGGACTGTGACCAAGAAAAAGGAGATGTACAAGAAAATGGCCGCCTCATTCTCTACATCTGCAGGTACAGTATTTCTTACTTCTACTGTTATTACTTACTTCAAAATAGGAGGGGTAAAGTTTAGGTGGGGGGTCCAAGGGGGTCCTGGAACGCATCACCCCATTTCTATGTCTGTTTCAATGGGGAAAATCATTCCGATATATGAAATATTGAATTACAGAAGTTTTTATTGTCCCAATCCCTCTCATATATTGAGGACTCATTGTACTACATTTCAAACAGGTAACTTGCTATATGTTTTTTTCTTGTATATGTGTTTGCTGGAAGAAAAGATTTTAATGGCATTATACTTGTAGCTGCGTATCACTTAATTGAGCTAAAAATACCCGCAAATTGTTTGGCATGAGAAAATTTATTTGCATAGTAGTTCATCCCAACAGTGTGCTCCCAGATCATTTATGGCTATTAGTCTAAATATAATGCAGACAAAACTGAGGCATTGTTCAAGCCTAGATAATTCTGCTGTTGTGTAAAAGTTTGGTGTAATTTCTGAAGTTTTTAGATTACCATTATGGGTTTATAATATATTTACTATCAAAGTAGTTTACTTACCCACTTTATTATTTTGTAGCCATGATACTGGAATGATTACTGCAGAAAATTGAAATACAAAAACAAAATTAGTGATTGATGGTTGAGACAGTTGATGGAACATCATAAGATAGGCACTATAGCTATTAACCCTTTCGCACATGGTAAGTTTTAATAAGTTTCACGGCTCAGGATTTTATTCCCCCCCCACGTTTCAGTGGCAGCCCTCGTGACGCAAATTTCACGTATTCTCGCCTCATTTTCGCCACCCAAACCTCAAAATATTGCCATGAAACCTACATCGTCTTATTCACCGATGTTTGTTTTAGCTGACAGGCAAAAAAAAAAAAAAAGACGAATAAAAGTACATTAGGCCACCGTGAATAAACATTTCGGAACATGCATCTCACTTCCCAACATCGTCGTTCGAATGTTTTTCATCATACAGAAAAATGTTATTAGAAGTTTTGATAGAGAATTTCATTAGCTTTCAAATGAGGTTTGTCGGGTTGTGATGTGATTTGTAGGTTTCGAGAAAATAGCCAAAAACTAAAAGCCATTTATATATATATTTTTTTCAGGGACCTCTAGCTCAGAAGTTTTCTTGCCCACCTCATGTTTTTATTACATAATCTTATGTAGAATTTCATGAGCTTTCTCCTGATAACCGGTTTATTTTGATACGCCTCATAGTTCCCGAGTATATCGCACAAAACTACAGGGTACTCGCGGCCGCAGTGCACTTTCCTCTTGGACGGACAAAAACTGTTATAATTCCGCCTATGTAACAAGGACTTTTCATTATATAAATTACATAGGTATGTTTTATTCATACGTAGAATTCACTGATCTTTATCATGGTCCTTACAGGAAATCGATTAGCCCAATAGTTATCGAGCAAACGGAGGTTAAAGGAAGAATACTTCTCCGAGCGGTGACAGCAAGAAATAAACGCTCGCTTCGTGTGCCTGTACCCTAAAAACTTAGCTTTCCATGACTTTCCCTTTTTATTTCTTTTCAAGTACTGATGTTTACTGTTATGTTCTTCCTCATGATGTTGTCAAAACATCAATGCGACTATTACCTGGACCGAAAAGAACATACCTTCAGGTTCACTCTCATTTATTCCTGTCTCACCCATACCTAAATATTTTCGCTTGCTAGTGGTTTTATTTTGTCTTATTCAAAGTCTATCTGTAAAATGTACGAGGGTTTCACTTTTTATATTGCTATGAGGATGTCAACATCACCTCTAGTCTTTGTCATAGTTACTGATAATGAAGCTGTACTTTCTGGGAAAAAAAAGAAGTGAAGAATATAGAGGTATTTTAGCAGGTAAATACATACAAATAAAAAAAACTTCTGAAAACTCACTTCCTCTAGGGGTGTTGAGTTGCTGGCAGGACCTTGTGGGGGTTGAAGAAGAGGAGTTATGTAGTGTATGTGTGTGTGGGTGTGGGTGTGAGTGTGGGTGTGTGTGTGGGTGTGTGTGTGGGTGTGAGTGTGTGTGTGTGTGTGTGTGTGTGTGTGTAGGTGTGACTGTGTGTGTGTGTGTAGGTCTGACTGTGTGTGTGGGTGTGACGATCTCTCGAGAGTACAACGCAACTCAATCTATGGCACACACCAAGCTCGTTCCTGAACACAGGCAGCATGTCTCACGTATTTTCACACCAGTTCATATGCATTTATAACAAAAGTAACAAATTCCGTTCCAAAAAACCACCTCTAATACTCCCTTCCCGACTATGGCATAACAGATAACACTTGCCCCTTTCAAGTCAATGACTATTACCGTATGTAAAGGCTCTTATGTGTATTTTTCCAGTAAGCAAGCCACTATATATATTTCACACAAATATACAGTCAAGGCTTCACTTTTTCATACGTATATTTACCACAGCACTCGTCTGTCAGGAGGTGTGAGGGAGGAAAGAGTGGTGTAACCCCGCCACAGTGAACCCTTTATCGCTGGTAGGCCTAATGGCTGATACCGAACACCAGTGCTTCTCTAGTTATATATCTATGTCCCAGCAACATAATCATGTCAAAATATGCTCACAAATAATCTGTTATAACACTGAGTCTAACAGGGGCTTTGCCTCGGGCGGGAGGAGGGAGAATTAGTAAGATTTAAAGGGACACACACTCGCGCGACCTCACGGCTTGCCTGCTTGTCAGATTCTGCTCTGCCTAGCTCCGGACACCCCTCCCACACCCCTGACAGTGTGGCCAATGACTTGCCTCGGAAGAGATGCGCGGCCGCTAGAATGCATCCAAATTTCACACAAATCGGCCAAAAACTTTATTTTTGGTTAATTTTTTTTTGCTTTAAAACGCGATTTGTGACCTTGTGCGTGAGCACAACCCATCATATGTAACGCGAATCGCGTTACCGTGCGCGAAAAGGGATAATACACATTTTACACAAATGTTTTTATAACTGATAGTGGGATTCTGGATTGTAGTAGCTGCTTTATAAAATGTAGAAATTGTGCAGAGGTTAGATGCATCAGGTAATATCACATTATAGTTTGAATTTATAGTTTCCCTCCATTTTATTGAAATGAGTCCCTTAAGAAGATTTAGAAAATCAGTTTTATATATACTGTATATATTTTTTTGGTACTTTTTAGGAGTGAATAATCTTCCCAGTTTTAGGAGGTTTAAGTATTTGACTGGTATATTCCTTTATCTTAAATAATTGCTCATTTGAGCATTATGACCACAGAGGTTGGATTTGTAAACATTTTGTCTTTATTCATAAGCAAACAATTCAATTATTTGAATAGAAATATTCGCAGATAATTTCAGGATTATTTAGTACAGCATCCTTCTTTATGATACATACTTTGTAAGGATATAATACTTTCAGAGAAAGTTATGAGTTTAAAGCATGCAGAGAATGAAAATTTGTTAATTATTACAGCATCGGAGATTGGGTGTATATCAACATAGACGTCGTATGGTGATATGAAATACAAATCATAAAGGTACACAGTACAGTAAAACCTTGATATAACGGACTTCAATAGACTGGAATTCGCTTTTATCGGACTCGAGGAGCTACCGGACTAAATTCCTTTATATCGGAAAAAGTCTGATAAAGTCGGACTGCCTGACCACTTCATCTATGTTCACCCCAATAAGGTAAATAAAAGACATGTTTATCAGTGTACAGTACAGTATTATTATACCATTTGATTAATGTAGTGAAGGTATAACACAGTACAGTACTGCAATGGTAGTGAAAACAGTTTAAGAACCATTGGTGCAGTCCGGACTAATGTCTGATATATCGGAAAAAGTGCAGATTAGAAGGGGAAAGTCCGGATGTCGCTTTTATCGGAATTTCGCATTTTTCGGAATGGTTAAGGGCCCCAATTAGTCCGTTATAGTGAGGTCTTACTGTACTTGGTAATCATTCTTTTTTTGTATTCATATTGTTACACATATGGTACAGTATAAGTGTCTGAAACAATTATACTCATCTCAGCTAGTGAATAATGTGCACTGTAGTCACTGGCATTGGTAGAGAAGGAATTCCTAATACAACGTACATGATAGCTATCAGTCCCAAGCTTATTATTTCTTTGGAAAGTTATGTCTGCTTTGCTACAATCTGTATTATTGGACATTTGTTTATATTTATATTTATAGACTTTTTCTTCCTTCCATGACTGATAATTGCTGCTACAGGTATTTTATTACCTCTCATCTTATGGAACAGTGCAGTGGTTGTGACAATCCTCGCTAGAACTTTTGTATGTTCTGTTATTACAGAGTAGTGAAAAATGCTGGAAACAAAAGTGTTATACATATGGATGGCAGTTATTAGAGAAAGATGTAAAAATGTATTTAGAAGCTATGAAAATATTTAGAAAGAAACACGAATTTTGCAGACATGCTGCAGAATGTAATTTATAATTCACCTTCTTTTGATGGCTAAGTACCTGATGCATAGGTCATGTCAGTTAACACAACACTCATGTGAGTGCTGAATGACAAATTTTCTATAGTTTTGTACCAAGACATTACAGTAAGGTCGTAGGTAATACTTGTTCTTTTCTTTGAGAAAATGCATTGTGCATGACTGATTCCTTTTTTTTTTTTTTTTTTTTTCTAGAATAAAAGTAGACTTAAAACATGAAATGTTATTCTGCTCTCCTGTTAATGGTAGCATGAGTGATGTAGAAATTTTCAGTGCATTGTTTGACGAAATTAGTACAGGTGGTCCCGTTTCATGAAGAGTCAACTTACAAATTTTCGACTGTACGATCTTGTACTTTCAGTACAGTATTCAATAAATTACATGAGATATTCAACATTTTATCATAAAATTAGGCTTTGTGCTAATGATTTGGCCAACTGTAAGCTAATGTAAGTGTTCTAATCACATTTAAAAGGCGTGATAGTCTTGGCTAGGTTATGATGTTTGGTTGGTTAGGTGTACTAAATGCATTTTCAACTCACGGAAAATTTGACTTACAATCAGATTCTCGGAACGTAACCCGATCGTACGTAGGGGACCATCTGTATTAAGTTTACAGTATACTGTATTTTACACTCCATTTATACTTTGTTTATCATTGTATTTAATGAAAGTTCATGTTTTTTAGTGGTTGGTGGTGGCAACCATCATCCACTCACTTGATGTAGTGCTGCCTACTTCTTCCTTAACCTCTTATCATTCTTTTTCTGTGCCTGCCCTCCTCTCTTCCTATTTCTCCCATCTTTCCTGTCACTTCTTACTGCTTTTTTTTCCTTTACAGGTGGCTTTACATTGAGTGACAAGCCAAATGGTTTCCTGTAAGCCAAGAAATCATTTACAGCGCTGGGTGGTAACCATATAACCAAACCATACGTGCTCCCTACGTGTCAACAAGTGGGTTGGTGGAGGGTTAGTGCCCCTCCCCGTAAAATAAATAACTCAAAGTCAAATGGCCACCCCTAATGGGATTATGGTGTCTGGCAGTAGATAGATAGATCCATGTATTTTATATTTATGCCTACACACAGTATTTTAGTGTTGCTAGAACCTTTGGATTGTTTTGAGTGTTAAATTGTCTTTCTAGCATCTTCTTAAGTCACAATATAAATATTGTTATACTCTACCCTCCCCTGGGGGTAGGGGGGTTTCAAGAATACTCCCCCAGTATCCCTGCTTGTCGTATGAGGCGACTAAAAGGGTTGGTGGTGAGTTAGTGCCCCACCCTGTAAAACAACTAACTAAAAATAAGAACAAGAAGCCTTGGACCAGGACTGACCAAAAGATGACGACTAAGAACCCAACAAAGTACTTGGTACGAATAGCTACGTGGAATGTAAGGGGTATAAATGTTGAGGTGAAAGTGAGAGATTGCACAGGTGCTTGAGGGTGCAAAAGTGGATGTATGTGGATTAACTGAAACTAAATGAAGAGGTGAATGTGTGAGGGAATGGGAGTATGGATGGGGTATATGCGCAGGAGTAGGTGAGAGGGCAAAAGAAGGAGTGTGTATTGTTGTGAGTAACAGATGGAAGGAGAATATAAGAGAGTATGGATCAATTGGCTCAAGGATTGTGTGGGTAAGAGTGATAGTTGGACCACAAATGTGGGCGATGGTGTGCGTGTATGCGCCAAGGCAAGATCATGCAAGTAGAGTGAGAGAAGAGTTTTGGATAAATGTGGAAATGTGCTTTGAAAAGTTTGAAAGGAATGAGAGAGTGTTTTTGATTGGAGATACGAATGGAAAGTAGGGAATGTAAAGGTGGATGGAGTGGCTGGTGAGTGGGGTGTGCCTGCAGAGGTGGATGAGAATGGCAGTGCTTTAGTGGACATTTGTGCCGGGAGGAGGTTGGTGATAGCTAATACCCTCTTCAGGCACAAAATGATCCATAGGTATACGTGGCGAGTGATGAGAAGGGTGGATGGTGAACTGAATGAACGGAAGGCAGGAATTGATTATGTGTGTGTGGATGAAAGTATGATGAAAAGGTGTGTAATGGATGCAAGAGTATATAGAGGTTGGGGGAGTGGACTTTTGGACAACAACTTAGTGGTGGTCAGAATTAAAGTGCAAACAAAATGGAGAAAGAGAAGAAGGGAAGAACAGAAGGAAGTAGTTCTTACAAGGAGGGTAGAAAAGTTACAAGAGGATGGGAAAAAGGCAGAATATAAAAGGGAAGTGGAGGAGCGATTGGGTAAATATAGAGTGGAGCAAATGGGGGACGTGGAAGGTGTGTGCAAGATATTCACAGAAGAAATCTGTGCAGCATGTGAGGTGGTATGTGGGGTGAAGAGAAGACAAAAAAGGGTTCAGGGAACAGCATGATGGACTGAAGAGGTAAGAGAGGCTGTGGCACAAAAGAAGGAATCATATAGTGAGTGGATGAGGAAGAGGTGTGTCGAAGAAGCTGAGAGACGGATGAGAGAGTTATATGTAGAGAGGAGGAGAGAGGTGAAAAGATTAGTAAGAGAGAGTAAGAAGAGAGTGGATGAGGACTTTGGAAGGAATTTGAGTGCAAAGTGGAGGGAATGTAAGAAAATGTTCTGGAAAGAGGTAAAGAGAGCTAGACAGGGTGCCAACAAAGTTAGTGGGGATGTGAAAGATGAAAATGGTAGATTACTAGTGGAGAAGGGAGAAAAAGTGAACAAATTTAGAGAACACTTTAACGAACTGTTGAACATAGAGAATGAAAGTAATGCAAGTATAAGTGGCTGGGGAATGGCGGGGAGAAGAAGGGTTGTGAGAAGAGAGGAAGAAATCAGTAGGATGGAAGTGGTGGAATCAATGAAGAAAGTTAAAATGGGGAAAGCCCCAGGAATTGATAGAGTGTTTGGTGAAATGCTGAAGCATGGGGGAGAGATAGTAATAGAATGGACGTGGAAGGTGTACAGATTGGCCTGGGAGGAAGGTAGAGTCCCGGAGGATTGGAAGTCGGGTATAATTATTCCTCTGTACAAAGTAAAAGGGGAAAAAGAAGTGTGTGGTAATCATAAGGGCATTTGCCTTCTTAGTGTAATAGGAAAAGTATATGGTAGGATACTTATTGACAGAGTTAGGGAAATAACAGAAGAATTAGTTGGAGAAGAACGGGGAGGTTTTAGGAAGGGAAGAGGTTGTGTAGGCCAGATATTCATTCTTCGATCTTTAGTGGAAAAGTTTCTAGAGAAGGGAAAGAAGTTGTATGCAGGCTTCATGGATCTGGAGAAAGCATATGACATGGTGGATAGACAAGGATTGTGGAAAGTATTAAGAATATATGGAGTGGATGGGAAATTGTTGAATGCAGTGAAGAGTATGTATGAGGGTGCTAAGGCTTCAGTGCGTATGGATGGCAAACTGAGTGAATCTTTCCATTTGAAGTTTCCTCGCTCGCTGTTGTCGTGGGGGGGCTTCGGAGACGTTGATTGGGTCTTGATGAGTGGGGGACCTATGGTGGGGTCTCTACTCTGCCCTCTCCCCCCCTCCTTGGGTCCCTGTCCCTGCCTCAACTAATTTTGCGAGGCCCTTTTTCTTATTCTATTGCTTCCTTTTTTTCCTTTTTTCCCTGTCATCGCCAGGTAGTGGAGGTCTACTGGTGATGTTCCAGTCTCCACCCCTTTTGTCATCTTGGGTGAGACTGTCTCCTCCCCACGTGTTTGCCGTGCGTGGCGTCCCGTGTATTCCCTGTGCCCCTCTATCTGGGAGTTAAGTTCACCGTGGGGCAGGGTGTAGTTCCCTGTGGTGGACAACACGCTCCTTTGGTAGGGGGGTTGGGGTAAGACGGGCGGTCCAGTGTGGCCCCGCTGGGCAAATCTGCTGGCCCTGTGTTGACTCAGTCAACCTCGGCTAGGGTCAAGCGGGCACTGTTTGGTGGGCACCGCATTGGTCCGCGGCTGCCACTTCACACCAAACAGTGTCCGCGTATACCTCTTCCGCTAACCCTGAGGCTGTTGGGTGAGTTTGACCCAACATCAGCCTCCCCTAGTTAGGCTCTGTGGTGGGTGGGGAGTGGGGTGGTGAAAACCACCAATTACATTTAATGGATGATACTACTTCTACTACTGGCTCGATTACGGTGATGACCCAGGACTCGCTTTTGACCGTGGCCTTGACTTCCTCCCCTCCTCCTAAAAGTTCAGTTACAATGAACACCCCATCCGCCATACCTACTGTGTCTTCCACTCCTCCAGCTTCTGTTCTGTCTACCTCAATCAGCCCCTCTACTATTATCACACTTCATCCTTACCTTCCTCCTTCACTTCCTGTCTCTGTTGCTTCTATGTCCTCTACCTCTCTCTCCAGACCTCATCCTTCTTCGTATGTGCCAGCCCCTTCCCTCACTTCCTCTCTGTTTGATACACAGACATGGTCTAAATTTTTTAATATCCAGATGCATCTGACGACCTCTCGCTCCACCTCTCTCTACTTCGACAGGTAGGCAGGGATGTCACCTTCTCAGCTCGTCCAAATGGTTCCCGCCTCCTTGTTGTTCACAATGCCACCCAAACCGAGAAGGTGGCATCACTAGTCAACAACTCAGGTCAACCCATCTCTGTGTCCCCAGATATTCAGCTTAATTCATCCACTGGCACTGTCCGTTTACCATCATCAATGTCCTTCAGCCAAAGGCCTTTCGCAGAATGCTCCACTGACATAGACCTAATCCTCTCAGAACAGCATCACCCAATCCGCTCAGTACATTGTTACACAATTCCTCCTTGCGGACGCCGACAAGAACCTGCCAATATTGTTAAAATAGTCTTGGCTTCTCGTGATCTACCCTCCACAGTTATTATTGGGAGCACTGTCCTCCAAGTACACCAACATATTCCGCCTCCTCGCCAGTGCACATCTTGTTGGCGCTTCGGCCACCCCGCCAAATACTGCCGCTCATCTGCAGTCTGTGCCAACTGTTCACTGGCCAGCCATGCCCCTTCAGACTGTGTTACCACCATCCGGTGCTGCCCTAACTGTCATGGTAGCCATGCTGCCACCCACCGACAATGTCCCATATACCTTTTTGAATCTGAAGTATCCACTATCCGTTGGAAAACTGGCCTCTCCCTTAGCGAGGCTCGTCGCAGAGCTTGCAACCTCGGTCACCATCCTAACATTACCTACGCACGTGTAGCCCGTCCTTCTGCCATAGTAACTTCTAGTCCCAGTACTACTACTTCTTCCCCTTCTGCACCTGTCTCTGTATCTATTGCCCCCTTGTCCTCCCCTCCCTCCTCTCGTCTTCCCACCTCTCACTCTGTCTCTACACCTGTGACTTCAGTCTCCCCTTCTCTTCCTCCCAGTACTCTTGTTTCTACCTCTCCCTCCTCTCAGCTGCACCTCCCCTCTACCTCAGACCTTCCCTTACAGACCCCTCTTGTTCCTATCTCTAATTCTTTCTCTGTTTTAGATTCCTCTACCCCTACCTCCTCTCCATCTTCTTCTTTACCTGTTCCTTCTCCTTGTCCTTTCCCCTGTTCACAACTTCGTCCCCCCTCTCACTCCTCCACTTCTGTTACTCAGACCCTCCGTTTGGCACCCCTGGCCCAACGCAACACCCGACCCCCACCCTCCTCTTATAGTAAACGCAGTTTGTCCATCGCATCAGACTCTAAGGCCTCTCCTGCCCATCCTCCTCCTTCTCCAGCTCGTAAAGTCCATGCAACAAATACCCGCCCCTCCCGATCGACACACACTGCCTCGTCAAAACCTGTATCTCAGCAATCTCTTCAATCACATCCCCGGACTGCCCACACCAAACCCTCAGGCGATGACGACAGTGAAACTATTCCCAAGATTATGGATTATATTTTAACTTCCATGCCAAATTCAGTAGCCAATGCTGCTGTATCCTCCTTCCATTCTCTCTGTTGAAATTCATCCTGTACCTCCTGACCTCCCTCCCACTCCTCTCCCTCTCCTTCACCTTCTGTCCCCTCCTCCTCTTTGTCCCCCTCCTCTTCCACTTCTCACAGTACTCTGTCCCCTTTGTCTCTCCCCATGCCTCCAGGCTATAGAGACCATTCCGCTCATCCACCAATTTCACCTTCTACTCTTATCCCTACTATCGTAACGACTCGGTAATATATGTTACTATTCTGTATTATATTTTACTTCCTATGTCATATATTTTACTTCCTATGGGTTATATTTTACTTCCTGTATATTATATTTTACTTCCTGTTTATTATATTTTACTTCCTGTGTACTGATTTTTATCTTTTGTATTAATTTCCTTTTACCTAAACTCTGCTTTTCTGTTGGGTTTTACTTTCTTTGGTTTTTTAACATGTCTATTTTACAATGGAACATACGAAGTTTTACAGCCCATCGCAATGACCTCCGCTATCTTCTTTCAGTTCACTGTCCTTCTTTAGTTTGCTTACAAGAACCCTGTCTGTCTTCCCCTCCAGTACCTCGTTCGTTTTCGTTTTCGTTTTCGTTTTCGTTTTTGAAGGCTCCAACATGCTTGCATGTGTCGGCCTTGGTCACCTAATGTATCCTCCTATACCTGACTATTGTTTCTTGTTCTCTCCTGCTTCTTTTTCTGTTACAGCTATCTTAGTCCACCATACAGTTCCTCTTGAATGTCTGTCCATTAACACCACCGTTCCATGTCATTTTATTCGTGTGTTTCTTGGACGTTGGATTACGGTGGTTTCTGTTTATTTCTCTCCCTCCCAGCCTATTGACCTCTCTGCCTTATCTCTTTTATTACCCCAGCTACCTACCCCAGTTTTAATGCTGGGGGATTTTAACTGTTGCCATGTTTTATGGGGCGATGACGTTACTAATTCGCGTGGCCGTCGCCTTGAGTCTTTTATTTTTAATGCAGGTTTATCCTTATTGAATACGGGAGCTTCAACACACTTTGACGCCACAACTCATACTTTCTCCTGTCTATATCTCTCCCTGTGCTCCCCTTCCCTTTCTTTAGATTTCCACTGAGCTGTTCTTTCTGATGTTGTATATAGTGATCACTTTCCTATCAAACTTACTCTAACTACATATTGTCCCATAGTCAGACCCCCTCGATGGTGTTTTCCGAAAGCTGACTGGCCGTCATTTACTTCTCTAACTATTCCTTCTGTACCTCCTTCTTCCTTCTCTACTGTTTTAGACATGCTCACCTATTTTAATGTGTTAGTTCTAAGTGCAGCTTTGACTGCGATTCCTAGGTCGTCCCGTCCTTTTGCTTCTAAATATGTACCTTGGTGGAATTCGGATTGTACTGTGGCTCTCTGTGTTAAACATGCACGTTGGAAGAGTTACCTACATAAACGCAACACCCAGTATGAACAGAGTGCATTTCTAATGTTTAAAAAGGCACGTGCTTCTCTTCGTAGGACAGTTAAACGGGCTAAACGCCATAGCTGGAGATTATATGTTTCCACCATTACTACCAATACACCCATTGCTTCCGTTTGGAAACGTATACGCCAAATAGCCGGTAAACATCTTCCCATGCCTTCCCCTGTCCTCCATTTGGATGGGGAATCAGTCGCAGATGTTCGTTTAGTTGCTAATGGCTTAGGCCTTCATTTTAGTAATGTTAGTAACGGTTCTCATCTCTCACCTGAATTCCATGCCCTTAAAACTGCTACTGAATGTACGCCAGTTGTCTTCCAGCTGTCGTCTAGTCAGTCGTATAATGCGCCTTTTACTCTCCATGAATTGTCCTCAGCCCTTCGTCTTTGTAAGAACACTTGCTGCGAGGGTCCTGATGGCATGCACTATAATATGCTCCGTCACCTTTCCCCCCAGGCCCTGGCCCCATTATTAATTATATATATTCGTATCTGGACAGAGGGTGTCTTTCCTCCCTCTTTTAGTAATGCTGTCATTCTCCCATTTCTTAAGCCAGGAAAGCAAGGCCATGCCCCTCAAGATTATCGCCCCATTGCTCTTACTAGTTGTCTTTGCAAATTGTTCGAGTGTATGATAAATCATCGTCTTATGTGTCTCCTAGAATCCAAACAGCTTTTGTCCCCTTCACAGTTTGGCTTTCGTAAAGCTTGCGGCACCTTAACTCCTCTCCTAAATCTGGAGACATATATCCGCTCAGCCTTTGTCACTCGGCAATCTGTGGTTGCAGTGTTCTTTGGCCTTGAGAAGGCTTATGACACAGTTTGCCGCTATCATATTTTACACACAGTTCGTTTTTGTGGGATTGATGGTAACTTTGGGGTTTTCTTATAGAATTTTCTATCATCCCGTTTCTTTAGAGTCTGTGTTCAGCATACTTATTCAGATCCCTTCCCACAAATATGAAGGTGTCCCCCAAGGCAGTGTTCTTAGCACTACTCTCTTTTTATTGGCAATTAATGGGATTATATCCTGCCTCCCAGTTGGTGTCCGCTATTCTTTATATGTAGATGATTTTGCAATACAGTAGGCGCGGAAAGTGTTGACGCCATCTTAAAAAAAGAAAACATTCTTGTGGTTAGCAAGGAGAAACAAATAAATTAACACTCACCATTGAATTTAGTATTTACTGGCATTCACCTTCACCTTTATTATCTTCTTAAGGCGTCTGGGGAGACTGATGGCGTAGTTTTGCAGAACAGACGGACTAAAACTGCTCCATAGCTGCAGCCTCAAGTATAGGCAAAGATGATGTGCCGCTTCATGTGCGCCTATAAATTCTCAATGGGATTGATATCTGGGCTGTTTCCGGGCCAATCTCGAATAAAGGGAACCTCACAATCTGTTAGCCACTGTTTCACTGGCTTTGCAACATGTGCAGGGGCAGAATCTTGCATAAATACTCTTGCCTTGGTTTTATCAAAAGAGTCACTTAAAACATCACATAATAGCTCCAAATAATTGTTCTGGTTCACTTTTTCATTTGCAGGTAGAATTACCAACTCACCAACACCATAATATGTAAAGCAGCCCCAAGCTATGAGTGAGGCTGGGTATTTAACAAACTTGGAAGTGTACTTAGGATCCAGGGGGTCACTGCCTGGTTTGTGGTACACTCGTGATGAAGGGGTATCAGTGACAGTAAATGTTGACTTATCACTCCAAAGCACAGTTTTCCATTGCTCCTCACTCCAGGCAAGATATTTCTTACAAAAATTTACTCTCTTTTTCTTCTGAAGTGCAGTTAGCGGTGGTTTTTTACGAGCACAAAAACTCCTGTAGCCCAGATCGTCATGCAACAGTTGCTGCACACTTCTGACAGACACATCTGCCAGCAACTGTGGGTTCTTTTCTTTTAAATCCCGTGCTGTTAGCCTTGGATCCTTGCTAACTTGCCTTGAGATCAGCTGACGGGTCCTGAAGGTTGTCTTACGAGGTCTCCCAGGCTTGGGAAGTGGAGTGGGAGGAATGGCCTCCCCACTGTCCTTGAACCGCTTCACCAGTCTCTGCACTGTCCTCAGTCTAACACCATCTGATTTGCAATAAATGGGAGTTTGTGGCCAGCTTTGTATAAAGTAATCACTTCCACACGTTTGTCCTTGCTTGTGGTTACTTTAGGCATGATGAGAATGTGGTAGGTAACCAAATAACTGTGTTATTTGAGTCAAAACATGCCCTCGTGGTGCATCACACACAGAGACAATCCTCCTCCTGTGGCTGCCCAAACATTACTGAGCCTGCTCCTGTGGTGCCAAACCTATCAAGCAGGGTTGCCAGCTCCCGTTGAAAAAGCGTCAGCTCATTTCGCATCACAGGGGAGGGTAGTATTGACCCTACTTCACTTAACGCAAAAAAGAATGACGTCGGCAAAAAAGCGTCAATACTTTCCGCGCCTACTGTATATGCCTCAAATTCTGACATCTCTGCCCTTGGTACTCTTATTCAACGTGCAGTTTCTGCTGCCTCAGAATGGGCTACTTCTCATGCCTTTAGGTTCTCTCCTCTTAAGTCTCATGCTATTACTTTTACTCGCTCTCATCTTATTTCCCAACCACCTCTTTTTCTCTATGGCTCTCCTCTCCTATACAGAACATCTGCTTCCTTTCTTGGCCTTCTTTTCGATTCCCGTCTTACTTGGAAGGATCATATTGCCTCCTTGAAAATCTCAGCCTTGCAACGCCTCCGTCTCTTAAAAACTTCGTCTCATGTGTCATGGGGTGCTGATCGGGCTACTCTCCTTCGGCTCCATATTGTTCTCGTTCTCTCTAAACTTGATTATGCTTGCCAAGTTTATTCTTCCGCTTCAGACACCGTCCTCCAACAACTTGATTCTGTGCATCATCACGGTCTCTGTCTGGCACTTGGCGCTTTTTAATCCTCCCCAGTTGAGAGTCTGTATGCTGAATCAGGAGTTCCATCACTTTTCCGCCATCATGCTCTACTTTCTCTTCGTACTTATGCTAAGTTGCGCTGCTTTCCTCATACTCCTTCTCTGCTTCCTCCCACCCCTGACATAGACATGTTTTCCACTCCTAGAACCAGGCCACCTTTTGCAGTTCGAGCTCGTACTCTCCTCTCGCATTCCTCTCTTGCTATTAGTAATGTTTTTTCTTACTGCACATGTCTTTTTCCCCCCTGGCTACTTCCGCGACCTCACATTTGTTCTTCCATTTTCCCCTATTCCAAGTCCAATTCTTCTTCATTCATTCTCCGTGCCCGGTTTTCTGACCATCTTTCCCGCCATCCCTCTGCAGTCCCTATATACACTGATGGTTCAAAAACCCCGGAGGGTGTTGGCTTCGCGATCCTCATTCCTGACACCTTTTATCATTTTAGCCTTCCTACTTATGCAAGTGTTCTAACAGCAGAGTTATATGCCCTCTGGTTTGCGTTACGGTATATTTGTCATGCCTCCTCTCCCTCATTTGTAATATTCTCTGATTCATATAGTGCGCTATCCCTTCTTCAGTCACCTTCTGCTTCTCATCCTTTAGTCCTTCGTATCTTGGAATGGTTGTTTCGTATCTCCTCTCGTCGTAAAACAGTCCAGTTCTGTTGGGTTCCAGGACATGTGGGCATCGCGGGCAATGAACGTGCTGATCAGTTGGCTCGCATGGCTGTTGCCAAAGATGCCTCTCCTTCCTTCCTCATTCCAGTCTCTGATTTTCTTCCTGCCCTACCTTCCTTCCTTCAGCACTGGTGGCAGTCCTGCTGGGACTCTATCACTAATAATAAACTACGAGTTGTTAAACCATTTATTTCTCCTTGGCTAGCCCCTTGCCACTGTAATAGGAGATGGGAGACTGCTTTAGCTCGTCTTAGAATTGGTCATACTAGACTTACCCACTCATATTTGATATCTGGTGGTCACCCTCCCCTCTGTACGCATTGCAATACCATTCTCTCTATACGTCATATTTTCCTTGATTGTCCTCTTTACACACTACAGCGACGTATTTCCTTTCCTTTTTTGTCTTCCCTCCAACGTCCTCCTCTCCTTTCAGATTTTCTCCGAGAATCACCATATTTTTCCTGTCATAATATCATGTCCTTCCTTACCTCTGTTGGTCTTCTTTCCAACATCTAACTCCGTTCCTGACGTCACTAACCCCATCTGTGATATGATATACTTTTTCCATTGACCCAATTCCTTCACGATGCCGTGTTTATATTTCCGGCCCGACCAGCGTACATAACTTATAGCCGATGATCTGGCTTTGTGCTGGATTTTGGCACTAGGTTTTTATTGTTCTTCTTCTTTCCATTTGAAGGTTGGATTGAAACAAGGAAGTGTCATGTCACCATGGTTGTTCAATCTGCACATGGATGGGGTTATAAAAGAGATACAATGTCGGTCAGTGGATGTTGGAGCGGCCCTAGTGAGAGAGGGCAGTGTTTGGAAACTACCTGTACTGTTGTTTGCAGATGATACTGTGTTGTTGAGTGAAGATGAAGGGGAGCTGCAAGGCTTGGTAGATGAGTTTGGGAGAGTGTGTAAGAAACGGAATCTAAAGATGAATGTAGGGAAGAGTAATGTGATGGTCTTTTAGAGAAGTGAAGCCAGTGAATGTACAGTGAGATTGGTTGGGAAGGATATGGAGAATGGGAGTGCATTTAAGTACTTGGGTAGTGTGATGAGTAAGGATGGAAATCTGGAGGGTGAAGTGCTTGAAAGGGTGCAGCAGGGAAGGAAGGTTGCTGGTTCATTGAAAGCAGTGATAAGAAACAGGGAAGTGAGCATGGAAGTGAAAAAATTGTCACATGACAGTATTGTGATACCAACTCTAACATATGGAAGTGAAGCTTGGACCCTGTTGGAAGGACAGAGGTCAAGAGTGAGAGTAGTGAAAATGAGTTATTTGAGAGGAGCATGTGGAGTCACATGGAGAGACAGACTGACAAATGAGGAAGTGAAGGAGCATTGTGGTGTGGATGTGGATGTGATAGGAAGCGTTAGGAGAAACACGTTAAGGTGGTTTGGGCATGTGGAGAGTGAAAGACTGATGAGGAGAGTGTGAGTGAGGTGGAGGTGGGAAGAGGGAGGGGGAGGCCGAGGATGGGATGGAGTGGAGAGGTACACGAGAGAGGGGTGTGTGAGTTGGGAGAGGGGTAGTGAAATGGTGGGGGACAGAGCGATATGGAGGCGATTTGTTTGTGGCCACCCCGTGCGGGATTGAGGTGTCTGGCAATAGATAGATAGATAGATTATTATTATGCTGTATTATGCTATACAATATTTCTTTATTACTGTAGTTCAGTACTATTACTCTTTCTATACTGTTTCTATACTAAACAGCCCAACCCAGTATCTCCACCTATTTTCTGGGACCCAGTCCATCTCCCCCTAGTAAATCACGTTTTCGTTCACATCGGTACCATACAGTTGTTAACGAGAACCATAGGCATTAATCACTGCTGCTAACTATTATTTATTGAGGCAGGAGAAAATTCCTACTTCCCCCTCCTCTGCTTTCGATATCACAGTCTTCATCCGTGATGTTACTACGTAAACTCAACAAGAATAGCTCCTAATCGCTATGACAACAGGGTGACATCAGACAAACATTCTAGGGACTTTTCATGTAATATCATGTGTTGCAGTCGTCACCATACACTAATAATGCAGGGTTTGCGCAATGTGCCACCCTGTAGGGAATATGTCGTCCTATAGACAATATAAAAAATGATTCAGATAGACAGTGTAACGTGCCAAAGTCTGCAAAACTTTTTTCAGCCTGGCTATCAAATTCTATAATCAACATTAAACCATAGCTGATTTTTCACCTTGTTGCCAACGTATCATTTATCCATCCCATCCTAGCTTCCTGCCACAGTCCACTCTCCCCTACCCCATCACTCGTCTCCTATAGAGCCCCCCCTCCCACCAGCCATACCACTATAGCCCACCCTCCCTTCACCCACCTGCCTCCTCCTTTCTCCCAGGTGCCTCACCCTGCCTCCTTCAGTGGTGCCACCTCTTATGAATTGTGTCGATTAAAGACGTCTACCAGTTTCAGGTTCACGGTCGGGGAGAGGGGGTCACCGTAATTTTGTGATTATCATGATAGGTGCGGGAATGCAGATAATGTTATAATGGCTTATATGCTGGCCGTCAGTAAATGTTGTATGGTATGGTTCGTGATATTTGTCCTAAGTCACATTTACAAAACCTATGTGTTTCATGTGAATAAAATACGAATATGTATGGTGTGAAATTATTTCATTACCATATTCACAAAACGTTATTTTCAGTATATTATCAGGTGGGACATTGTTTATATACCACCAATAACTATGCACAGCGGCACTGATCACCTTGTTAAGTTCATCCTAGCGACCGAACGAAACCTGGTGAAGTTCAACACCTATCAGTGTTACCAGATGCAGAGAGCATTACACCACCTTGCTGGCCCCCCCTGTTCCCTTGCTCATTGTTGTCGTGGGGGGGCTTCGGGGGCATCAACTGGGGCTTGATGTGTGGGGTAGCTCTAGCAGGTTACCTTCATCTCCTCCACAGACGTGGAGGCCTGGTTGAAGGATGACCTTCCAGTACATTCTGCTCTCCCTTCTCCCCCCTCCTTGGGTCCCAGTCGTTGCCTCAACTAATTTTGCAAGGCTCTTTTCTTTTCCTATTGCTTCTTCTTTACTTTTCTCCTGTTTCTATGCTATCATTTGGCTTTAAATAGCGTGGACTTTTCCACATTCATCAAAATTCTCATCATTGACTCGCACAAGTAGCAACAGGAAGGACTGGGTGTGCCCTTGGGCTATTGTTTCGGCTGGTGGTGGGGGTCATGGTGGTTCAGCACCACCCCAGTGTGCAGACCTCTGCTCTGTAGAGGCAGGACCACCGCTGGGCTGCAGCTGTCGGTTCCAGGGGTGCCGTGGCTCAGCGGCGGGACTCTCAGTCATTGGCCGGTGACCCTTTGCTGTGCAGGGGACCTTTGTCTCCTGGGATGGCATCGCCATCCCTTCCAGGGTAGAGTAAGGGGTGAACACTGGAGTTTAGCCCCCACTGGGGTCGTCGGCCAGGCCTCTACACTTGGGGTTTTGTCCATAATGTCCTTCCTTTTCAACTGTCAAGATGAGCTTTTCCTGTTTCTTGTATCACCATGGATTCCGTCATTAGTTCCCCCTCCCCCGGTTCTGCCATCAACCTGACCCAGGTAACAACCTCGGCATCTCTTTGGGACGTCCCACCGATTACCTCCACTTCTCCACCTCTTTCTTCCTCCTCCTCACCTCCTTCATCCTCTTCTCCTCCAATTTCTACCCAGTCCTCCTCCACTAGCTCCCCCTCTATCATTACCCTAGAACCTTATCTTCCCCTTTCCTCTTCTACCTTTCTCATGCATATCTCTCGTCCTCGCCCATTGCTACTACTGTTTCCCAAGCAAGCAGAACACGATAAATTCCAAGCTTTGTTTGGCCCCCAGACCTGGACCAAGTTTTTTGACATTTCTTCAACTGCCCCTCTAGCAGGCAATGACCTGCTTTTTCAGTGTTGCCTGCTGAAGCAGGTAGGCAAAGATGTCCACTTTACGTCTCGTCCAGATGGTCCCTTGTATTGTAACAGTTCAGTCTGAAGAACAGGCGACTTTGACCAGTTTACTTAGTCCTGCTGGAACCTAGATTATTGTATCAAAAAATGTACCCCTCAATTCCTGTGTAGGGACAGTCTTGGTTCCCACTTACGTTGGTCTTGGTGACCGTCAGTGGCCAGTGGCCTCTTATCTAGATTATAGAACTCCAAGGTCATAAAGTTGTTACAGTACAGTGTTACTCCCTTCCTTCTATGCAATGCTGCCACTATTCTATAAATATTGCAAAAATCCGTTTTGATAGTCGTACTTTACCTACCTCTGTTATCCTTGATGGTCTTCAGCTAAACGTTAAAGAATCTACCCCAGTACCTCGTCAATGTCGTGCTTGCTGGAAATTCGGGCACCCTCTGAAGTTTTGCAGATCCACTCCTATGTGTCACCTTTGCTCATCTCCAGACCATAAGGATGGTGAATGTCCCTCAGATCATCACTGCTGTACTAATTGTAGAGGTGAGCATCCTGCCACTGATCGTTGTTGCCCTTTGTACAAATTTGAATGTGAAGTTCTCCGAATCCAACTGATCACTGGACTTTGCTAAGCTGAAGCTCACCGGGAAGCACGTCGACAAGGCTATAAAGATGCTACTGCCACCGCCTGTTGTCTCTATTCTTCTACTGCAACCTCACATGTCTTAGGCACTTCTTTGTCCTCTCCCACGTTTTCTTTACGGCCTGCTTGTTCTCTTTCTACAGCTCAACCTTTGTCTGTTTCTCCTCCCACCACCTCTTTCCCTTCTTCGTCCAACTCTATTTCGTTATCAAATTCCTTTTCAGTTCTCAATCCCTCTACTTCTACTTCTCTTTCCTCTACCCTACCTACGCCATCCTCTACTTCCATGCCAGTGTCACATCCTTCCCGTTCTCAACCACGTCCCTCCCACCCCGCCTCTTCCCTTCAATCAGTCAAGAAATGCAAAGCCCATTGTGGGTCGCGTCCTGTTCGTCAAAAGCGCTGTGCCCTTCCTCTCTCCTCCAGATCTTCAGACTTCCTCCCACCTCGTCGTACATCTTCAGGTGACAGTTCTCCCAAAACTATCCAGAAAGTTACACGGTTTCTTCAGGACACTTGTTCGCCTTCATTTGCTCTAACCACTGCTGCAACCGTCCCCATTACAACTACTGTAATTACCGTTTCTGCCGATGTTCACTCCCCTCCTCTCACTCTTCCCTCCACTCCTCTTCCCCCTGAGGCTGTAGCCTCTACCCTCTCTACTTCACCCATTATCTCTCTATTACCTCCACCTTTCTCTTCTTCCCCTGCCTCAACTTCAAGCGAGCCTATCGTCAAATCCCTTTTAGACCTTCCTATGCCTCCAGGGTAAGAAACCCCTTTCCCCACTGCCATTCTTCGTTACCCGAGTCATGCCCTTCCACCACTCAGTTCTCCAGTGGTTTGGTTCCTCGATACCTACTATCCTTACTCAAAAGTAACCTCTTCTTCACTGAACATAGTTTTTTAGCATCTCCAGTTTTATCATTATTTTGATGCTCAGTTTTATTGTACAATGTCTATTTTACAGTGGAATTACGCAGTTTTACCTCACAATGTAATGACTTACGTTATTTGATTTCTGTTCATCAACCTGCTGTGCTTTGCTTACAGGAAACTCACCTACAGGAATCCCCACCTCCTATCCCCAATTATACCTTTTCATTTCCTGTCTTCAACATACAGGAATTCGTCTTCGTCTGTTCCCGTTTTTATCCTCACTTCACCGACCTCCAGATTTAAGCGATATTTTAAGTGAGTCTCGGTGTTTTTCCATTACCCGTTTAATGTCCATTTTAACTCATTTAGGGAATTTGTATGATATTTAATTTTATCTTCCTTTTCCTTTTATTTTCCTCATTTTCAATATTTTCACTCTGTGATGTGACTTAGTGCCATATGGTCTTTGTTACCTGGTTGCTATCTTTTCATTTCACTTCCACTTCCACCACCTCGCTGGTGGACGGGGTGTTTCTGTTTGATGTGTCCGCAACTGTACATGCGTAGAATTTAGTGTGCTTCATCAAGGTTCTTTCAGGAAATCGATACGTCCAATAATTCTCAAGTAAATGGATGACAAAGGTAGAATACTCTTCCTTTCCTGCAAGTGAGATAAAAACACTCTCTTCCCCTGCCTCACCCACACCTACATATTTTCACTCGTTAGGTTTTATTTTGTTTTATTCAAAGTATACATGTAAAGTATAAGCTTTTTGACAGTTCTTTCAGAAACTCGACCACTAGTCTTTTTGCTAGGTACTGATACTGAAGCTGAACTTTCTTCCATCTCATATGTGTTTATGTAAAAACAGTACTTATTTGTGTGAAAAATTTTGAAATAGATCAATATTCAGATCAACAAAATACAGAGAACTCACTTCCTTCGGAGGTGTTGAACTGCTGGCAGGACCTTGAGGGGTTTGAAGATGTGGAGTTATGTAGTGTGTGTGTGTGGGTGGGTGGCTGTGGCTGTGCGGCATATTTGTTCTTTCCTCCTTGCACTACATTTGCCTAACACATGCAATGCACACAATAGATTTCTCCACGAACACTCATGATGTGACTGAAGCTCCAGCACTGGTTTTTCATGACCCTAACCTAACCTAACCTAAATCAGAAAACTACCTTCCTACCTCCCTACTGGATATGTATAGCACTTATTTAGGTCCCTTTTCACATAAATAATCCACACAAAGCATGAATTTATTGAATTTTCACCAAAAAATAATGATTTAGAGGTGAGTGAGTCATAGGTGCTCAGAACTTGCCAGCATAGTATAAGTAAGTATCTGACTTGGAAATCATCTTTACTCACATTTTATGCACTAAATTATCTTTTCTCACATTTTATGCACTAAATTATTGGATACAAAGCATCAAATACAGTAAATGATGTAAATTGCTACCAGAAAAATGGTTAGGTTAGGTTATGACCGAATATGAAATTCACTGCCTTCCACCTTTTTCCTAGCTGGTGCACTTATGAACCATGCATGAAAAAATTAAATTGCAAGCAGGAAATTATGATTAACACAATGTTAGGTTAGGTTAGGTTAGGACCGGACATGAAATTCACTGCCTTCCACCTTTTTCCTAGCTGGTGCACTTAAGAACCATGCATGAAAAAATTAAATTGCAAGCAGGAAATTATGATTAACATTTTTGGTAATTTTTTAACACATTTACAGCATGATGAAAACAGGTTAAGCATGAAAATCTTTATGGTATGCATAGGTTAGGTTAGGTTAGGTTAGGTTATGACTGAATATGAAATTCACTGGCTTCCACCTTTTTCGTAGCTAGTGCACTTAAGAACCATGCATGAAAAAATTAAATTGCTAGCAGGAAATTATGATTAACATTTTTGGTAATTTTTTAACACATTTACAGCTTGATGAAAACAGGTTAGGCATGAAAATCTTTATGGTAAGCATAGGTTAGGTTAGGATAGGTTAGGTTAGGTTAGTTTAGGACTGAATATGAAATTCACTGGCTTCCTCCTTTTTCCTAGCTAGTGCACTTAAGAACCATGCATGAAAAAATTAAATTGCAAGCAGGAAATTATGATTAACATTTATGGTAATTTTTTAACACATTTACAGCATGATGAAAACAGGTTAGACACGAAAATCATTAAGGAAATCATCTTGCACACAGTTTATGCATGAGATTAATGATATGAAAAGAACAAAACAAGGAGTTTGATGAAGTTAGGGTACTTACGAAAAAGAAGCCGCCTTCTATAACTCGCTCTATCATCTCAGGCTTTGACACGAAGAAATTGCACCACACAACCTTAGCAATTTACAGTCACCAGCACTTTTCACCTATACTTTCCACAACGTTTTTTTTTGCATAATTGGGATCACATCACTTCACTGCGCTCTACATAACAGTAAATTCCTGTGTGGTCTATTGACGAGTCCTGGAGCCTGAACTTCTCAGCAGCAGCTTTCAGCTCCGTTCCACGTACCAACACACCTGCGGCACGTTGTTGTCGTTACCAAATCAGCGTGCATCGGTCGATGTCTGCATACTTAGGACTAAACATCACCTTCCTCACCGCGTTTCGTTTGGTCTTCGAAGCGAAATCGGCCATGTACTGCTGTAGTTTGTCTCAGGACTTCTTGATATCAAACAAGGTGGAGCGAGGGAGATTGAATTCACGACGAATCCGTGATGTCAGCCACCTGGCGTCCATCTTTTCCAATACCCTTCCCTTTTCTTCTCCAGAGTCAGAACCACTTTCTTCCTCTTCTCAGATGAAGAATTTGAAGAGCAGTATCAAGCACTGTAGGAGGTAGGGTATCACCACAAAAGCAATCACTTCGGCTGCCATTGTCGGAGGTGTTCACGAGGCAGCAACTGAGTGGGTAATGGCGACCCGACAGAGAGACACCACACGCATAAACACAGCCGATCGGCACGCGCGGGAAATTCAAACTGACGCGGTCCCAAAAAATCGAAATTTTTTCGATTTTTTATTTTTTATTTTTTGGCATTTTGGGGGTTGGGCAGCCCACAATATGCAAATAGTGAGTATGTCCGAGTATTGGACATCCGAATAATGGAGGGATTACTACTCTAAACCATACGCAACATATCACTGTCTGAGAATGGTACAATACCTTTTCACTGAAGTTTGTGGTTGTGTGGCATATTTGTTGTCTCTGTCCTTGCGCTAGGTTTCCTCTAAGTCAGTCAATGCACGCAATATTTCTCGACGAACACTCGCTGCACTATTTTAAACATATATTTCACACTAAACCATATGCAATAAAAAACACTATCACAATGATTCCATCCCAGCCTCCTCTTTTATTCCTTTCCAGACTCTGTGGCATACATGACCGCCTGTTCCCTTAGTGACTACGGCATATCTCTATGGCATACATAATGCCTGCTATGGTAGGTCAGTTATTTCACTAATCCAGGCACTATATGTTTCACAAATATAAGTATTGGCTTCACTATTAAGGTAAAATACATAATTTATGTTCAGGGTGAAGCAGAGTGGCAAACCCAGCTATAGCAAACACAACTCCTGCCTCTAGGCCTAACGGCTGGTAACGGGCCCCAATGCTTTGCAAACAATGTATCTATGTTCCATAAACACAATCACTTCACAGTATGGTCAAAAACACTGTACAATCACAACATTTCAATAATGGCTTCTGCCTCGGGCGGAAGGGGGAAAATGGTGGATTTAAAGGGACAATTGAGGTCTGCTGGGCCTTGACAGCAGGCTGTGAAAGCCTATGCCCAGAGTCGGACACACACACACACACACACACAGGTCGTAGAGGGAGAGAGACGGAGCTGCTCCTGGATCGTGGGGAAATAATCGCAGAACTAGCAGCGAAAAGGAGATAGCCTATTGTGATTATGTGGTTGAATGCGTGAGTGGTGGTCCCATCGGATATTAGTTTAAAAAAAAACAATTTTCGGCCCGAAATATACGAGACAAAGTGAAAAAGAAAGTTTCCATATGGTTGCATCATGGCGGAGAGAGACGGAGGATTGTTTACAACTGGCGAGGGGGAATTTGCGGGCTTCTCCGAGCTAAATGTAGGCAAAGGAAGTGATAAGCTGCAATAAACGAGAGTAGCAAGAGTAGAGAAAACGGCGGAGAGGAATGTCCAGGAGTTAAAAAAGGTATGGGAAGTAATTAAGCAGCTGCAGGAACGGACCATAGAGCAAGAGAGAGAGATCAAAGTCCTACAGAATAGACTGGAAAAGGTTAGCACACGTAGTGAGGAACAAGAAAAAGAAGTTACAGAATTAAAGGCGAATAATGAATCCGCATCAAATGAAATAAAACAGCTGAAGAGGGAGAATAAGAGTTTGGAAGAAGAAAGGGACAGAATAAAAAGTAAGCTAGATGAATACGAATCAAAATCGAGGAGGCAAGATGAGCATATTCAGGAAATCAAGGAGCAACATAAGGGGTGGAAGAAAATACAGGAGGAAGGAAATGTAAATTTGAAGGAAATCATAGAGCAACAAAGTAAGGAAAAAGTGGAAAAGGAAGTGGTTAGAGTGCTAAGAAGTAGAGAATCTTTGGTTAGGGATGTAGCAGACAAGAAAAAATGTGTGATAATTTCAGGAATAAAAGAAAAACGAATGACAGTGAGATCTGAAAGAGAAAGAGAGGAACTGAGCAAGGCTAAAGAAATAATATCAGTGGTTATGGAAGGAAACAATGAAGCCCAAGAAGAGATTGAAGAAGTGTTTAGGTTAGGAAAGTACGAGGATGGTGGGGCAAGGCCCATGAAAGTAAAGTTTAAGTCCCAAGTAATAGTGAATGAAATCATAAGTAGAACGTGGAAATTGTCAGAGAAAGAGGGGTTTAAAAATGTTTGGATTAGGAGAGATGCAAATGAAGAGGAAAGAGCTAAATTAAAGGAGTTAATAAAGGAAGCAAAGATAAAAAACGAACAACGAACGGAGAAAGAGAAGACAGAGTTCTATTGGAGAGTTATGGACCAGAAATTGAGAAAGTGGTATCGACGGAAGGAAGCGGAGACGAGAGAATAAAAAACGATGAAAAAAGTTTGAAAGTGGCGTACAAAAACATTGATGGACTAATATCGGCAAGGTTAGAAATCAATGATTTTTTGAGGGCACGCGAACCTGATGTTATGTGCTTTGTAGAGACTAAATTGAAAGAAGATATTGATATTCATATGGGAGGTGGGAAATACAAATTATGGAGAAGAGACAGAAAAGAAAAAATGGGAGGAGGAGTGATGATAGCAGTGAAGGACAATATAAACGTAGATACTGTGGAAATGGCAGAGGGCAGGGCCGAAGCCATAAATTTGAAATTAGAAACTGGGGAGAATGGTAAGAGAGATATGGCAGTGGTATATGTTCCCCCTAAGACGAGAGCATGGAATGACGATGAATACCAGGAGATGTTGTCAGACATGGTTAGTTATCTACAGAAAGTGATCGAGAAAAGCAACAATATCATCCTAATGGGTGACTTTAATTGTAAAGAGGTGAACTGGGAGGAATGGGACTCGGGAGGCAGCGAAGATTCGTGGGGCACAAAATTGTTAAATATAGCAATGAATAATGTAATGACACAGTGGGTTAAAGAAGAGACACGATTCAGAGGTGATGACACACCAGCAAGATTAGATTTGTTACTATCCAGGGAGCCTGATGTAATTGAATCATTAAATTATCTGTGTCCTATAGGAAAGAGTGATCATGTGGTCATTGAGTTCCAGATGATGATAGGGAACATGGTGCCAAGAGATGAGCTTTATAGGCAAGGACGATACAACTTTGGGAAAGCAAACTTTGCAGAATTGAGAAAATTTTTTGAAAATGTGGACTGGAGAGGGTTCAGAGAAACAAGAGAGATACAAAGGAAGTGGGATATCTTTTTGGACCTCTACAATTTGGGAGTGGAAAAATATGTGCCAAGAGTAAGTGGGAAAGAAAACAGGAAAAAGGTGTGGTTTAATAGAAGGTGTATAATAGCGAAAAAAGAGAGGGACAAGGCATGGAACCAGTGGAAAAAGAGAGGTAATATCAGAACAAAGGAAGAATATAAAAGAACTAGAAATGAATATACAGGAATACGTAGAGAGGAAGAAAGGAACTTTGAAAAAGGTATAATTGACAAATGTAAGGATGAACCCAAATTGTTTTATAGATTTGGTAATGGCAAATTGAAGCAAAGGGAAGGAATCACCAAACTGAAAGTAGAAGGAGAGGTCTACAAGGATGCAGTAATGCAAGCTGAAGTAATGAACAAATGCTTCCAATCGGTTTTCACTAAGGAAAGGGAGTTTGTGGAAGGAGAGGAAGTGATTAGAAATGTAGTGATAAAAGATATAAAAGTGGAAGTGCAGGAAGTGTATAAATTACTGGGAGCTCAAGATGTAAGGAAGGCCCCAGGACCGGATGGAATCTCTAATTGGGTACTGAAGGAATGCAGAGAACAACTGGCGGATAAGATTCACAATTTAATTGTGTGCTCCTTGGAAGAGGGGAAAGTGCCTCGGGAATGGAAGAGGGCAAATGTGGTGCCAATCTATAAGGGAGGAAACAAGGAAGAACCCCTGAATTATAGACCAGTGTCCCTAACCAGCATGGTTGCAAAATTGTGTGAGAGAATCCTGAAAGATAGATGGATAAAATATCTGGAAGAGATGAATATTTTGACTGAAAGTCAGTTTGGATTCAGAAGTGGAAGGTCATGTGTTTCCAACTTGTTGAGCTTCTACTCAAGGGCGATTGACGTGCTACAGGAGAGAGACGGTTGAGTGGATTGTGTGTACTTGGATTTGGAGAAGGCCTTCGACAAAGTACCCCACAAGAGACTATTATGGAAATTAGAGCATATAGGAGGACTGAAGGGAAGCCTCCTGGAATGGATGAAAGACTTTTTGAGTGACAGACAAATGAGGACAGTAATAAAGGACAGGACATCTGGATGGAGGGAAGTAACAAGTGGTGTCCCACAGGGCTCGGTGTTGGCACCAGTAATGTTCTTGATTTATGTAAATGATATGGTAGATGGAGTGAACAGCTACGCAAGCCTGTTTGCTGATGATGCAAAGATCTTGAGAAAGGTAGAGGTTGAAGAGGACTGTAAAATGCTACAGGAGGATCTGGATAGGATATATGATTGGAGCCGGATGTGGGAAATGAAATTCAACGCAAAAAAATGTAAAATATTGGAAATGGGTAAAAGTACCAAGAGGCCATCATTGAATTATTTGATGGGTAATGAACCAATTAGAAAAGCGAGAGAAGAGAAAGATTTGGGAGTGCTGGTCCAGGATAGTTTGTCACCTGAAAAGCACATAAATAAGATAGTGAGAGAGACATATAAACTCTTGACCAATATAAGAGTGGCATTTCATTACATGGATGAGGAGATGATAAAAAAATTGATAGTGGCCATGATCCGGCCCAGGTTAGAATATGCAGCAGTAGTGTGGTCCCCACACAAAAAGAAAGATATAACCAAGATTGAGAGAATACAAAGAACAGCAACCAAGATGGTCCCTAGTCTGGCAGATTTGCCATACAGAGAGAGGCTGGAAAGACTGGATTTGCCCTCCTTAGAGGAAAGGAGAGAGAGGGGTGACATGATTGCAGTGTTCAGGACCATGATAGGAGTAGATAAAATTGACAGAGAAAATCTGTTTGTGTGGGATGAGAGAGCAACAAGAGGACATGGAATGAAACTAAAGAAGCCAAGCTGCTCGAAGGACATCAAGAAATATAGTTTTCCGTATAGATGTATAGACCTGTGGAATAGCCTGGACAAAGAGATCGTCCAGTCTAAAAACTTAAATGAGTTTAAGGCAAAATTTGACTTATTGAGAAACAGAGACGGGACCCCACGAGCGTAGCTCATTTCCTGTATATCACAATTAGGTAAATACAATTAGGTAAATACACACAAAATGGTACAGCACTACCCTTCAGCTCGGCTGGTTGTTAGGTACTGAGGTTTACTGCTGCGCATTGTCTCATCAGAGCAGTCACAGTGTTGCCAAGTATTTACTTTGGATGCAAGACTGGCCTGCTAGAATTCACCAAAATTTGATGCAAATTGGCTGAAAACTTAATTAGGCAATTTTTTTTCCTGCTTTTTCACGTGATTTGCGTCAATGTGCGTTTACCAGGAAACACCCATAGAATGTGAATCGTGTCATCTTGCGCTAAGGGGTTTAATGTGCCTCTACATTCCCCCCCCCTCTCCCTCTTATTTGTCTCCTCTTCCTACTTTTCTCCTTCCACTTCCTCCTCCTCATCTTCTTCTATTAAGTCCACTTCTTCCTCCTCCTCCTTTCTCTTCTCTTTTTCTTCTTCCTCCTCATCTCTTTCTTTCTCTTCATCTTCCTTCTCATCCTCTTGTATTCTGCCTCCTTTAACTCTTCCTCCTCCTCCCATCTTCCGCTTCTTCATTTTCCCCCCATTCCCCATCTTCTCTTCCACTTCCTCTTCCATATTCTTTCTCTTCCTCTTCTTCCTTATTCTCCCTCTTCCTCCTTATTCTTCATCCTCCTCTTCTTCCTTATTCTTCCTCTTCCTCTTCTTCCTTATTTTTCCTCTTCCTTTTCTTCCTTATTCTTCCTCTTCCTCTTCTTCCTTATTCTTCCTCCTCATTTTCCTCTTCCTCCCTTTTCTTTCCTCCTCCTCCTATACCTTCTTCCTCTTCCTTTTCCTCCTATTCATCTTCCGGTTCCTCCTATTCATCTTCCTGTTCCTCCTATTCATTTTCCTGTTCCTCATGTTCCTCCTTCCTCCTACTCCCCCTCCTGCTACTTTTCCATCCTACTTCTCCTCCTTACTCCTCTTTCTCCTAATGTCTTCCCTCCTCCTCCTCCTCCCTCCTACTTTTCCTCCTGTTTCTACCCTCTCTCCTTCTCCTCTTCCTCCAGACCCTCTAGCCCATCCCCTCTTCTACGCTTCCTCATGTTCCTGCTTTTCCTCCTCTTCCTTCTTCTAGTCCTCCTATCCTTCTCTTCCTCCTCCTCCCATTCTTCATCCTCTTCCTTCTACTTTCTTTCCTTTTTCTCCCTCTCTTCCTCCTCCTACTCTCTTCTTTCCTTCACATCCTCATTATCATCTTCCTCCTCTCCTATTCCTTTTCCTTATCTTACCCCTCTCCCTCCTCCTGACCTTTCCCTCCTCCTCCTCTCCCTCCTCCCAGCTTTCTCCCCCCATTTCCCTCCTCCTCTTCCTCCTTCACTTCCTCATTATCATCTTCCTCTCATATTCCTTTTCCTCTTCTTACCCCTCACCCTCCTCCTCCCCTCCCTCCTCTTCATCTTCCTTCCTTTGTCCTCTTCATCTACCTTCCTCCTCTTCCTCCCTCAACTTCCAACTCCTTGTCTTCCTTCCTCCTTGTCTTCCCTCATCCTCATCATCCTTCTTCCTCCTTGTCTTCCTTCCTTCCTCTTCCTCCTCCTCCTCATATTCCTTCCTTCACGTCCTCCTTCCTTCTCCTTGTCCTCCTTCCTCCCCATCGTCCTCCTTCCTCCTCGTATTTTTCTCGCATTTTTTCCTCATCATCTTCCCTCCCTCCCTCCTCATCCTCCCTCCCTCCCTCCTCATCCTCCCTCCCTCCTTCCTCATCCTCCCTCCCTCCCTCCTCGTCCTCCCTCCCTCCCTTCCTCCTCGTTTTCCCCCCCTTCCTCCTCGTTTTCCCTCCTTTCCTCCTCGTCTTCTTTAATTCCTCAACGTTTTCTATAATTCCTCTTCTTCCTCCTCATCTTTTTTTCCTCTGTCATCTTCCTCCTCGTTTTCCCTCCCTGCTTCCTCCTCGTTTCCCTCCTCCTCTTCTTCCTTCCTCTTATTCCTTCTTCTTCCTTCCTCTTATTCCTTCCACGTCTTCCTTCTCCTTGACCACCTTCTCGTCTTCCTTCCTCGTCGTCCTTTCACTTCTCTCTTCCTCCTCCTTCACCTTCTACTCTTCCTCTTCCTCCTCGCCTTAGTCATCCTCATCTTATTCATTTTCTTCCTTTGTGCTCCTCTCCTTCCTCCTTCATTTTTCCTTCCTCTTCCTCCTTTTCCTTCTTTCTCCTCTTCCATTCCCCTTTCTTCTACTACTCTTCCTTTTCTAATCCTCCTCCTCCAACTCTTTCTCCTCCTTCCTCTCCTGTCTTCCTCTTCTGACTCTTCTTTCTCCTCTTCCTTTCCTCTCCTCCTCCTCCCATTGTCGTCTTTTTCCTTACCCTCCTGTTTTATTTATTTATTTATTTTTTTTATGCAAGGAAGGAGAAACCAAAGGCCATGGGCCCACATACTGTTCCTTCCAAGAAAAAACAAAAACAATACAAAAGATAGCCAAATTCAAGATCCGTTCATTTCAAGATGCCTGGATACACTGTGTTTGATAGACTGGAGATCATAGGAAGTAGGGAATACAGACAGAGGGAGACAGTTGCAGAGTTGACTTCTTGCATAAATAAAGGACTGGGAGTAACGGTTAACTCTTGCATTAGAGAGTTGGACAGGAAAGGGATGAGAGTTTGTTGCTAGATGGGTGCTACATGCCCGTCACAGAGGTGGAGGGATGTAAGCAGACAGTTCAAAGGAACAGTGACCATTGAAGTAGTGATAGAGATAAAGATGCAACAGTGCGATGAAGAGACAAAGGTTGAAGGGAATCAGTAAGAGGAGGAGGGTTAATGGGATGAATAGCCTTAATTCCTGCACGTTTTCTGTAATTTCTTATCTTCCTTTTTTCCTCTTCGTCGTTGTCCTTTCCTCGTCTTCCTCCTTATTTTCCCTCCCTTCTTCCTCCCTCCTTGTTTTCCTCCTCCTCTTCCTCCTTCCTCTTATTCCTTCCACGTCTTCCTTCTCCTTGACCTCCTTCTCGTCTTCCTTCCTCATTGTCCTTTTTACTTCTCTCTCTTCCTCCTCGCCTTATGCATCCTCATCTTGTTCCTCTTCTTCCTCTGTCCTCTTCCTCCTTTCTCCTTCATTTCTCCTTCCTCCTTCATTTCTCCTTCCTCTTCCTCCTCTCTCCTTCTTCCTCAGCTTCAATTCTCCTTTCTTCTACTCTTCCACCTCCCCCTTCCACTTATTCCTTCCACGTCTTCCTTCCTTCTCCTCGGCTTCCTTCTCGTCATCCTTTCTCCTTCTCGTCTTCCTTCCTCGTTGTCCTTTTTACTTCTCTGTTCCTCCTCACCTTATTCTCATCTTCTTCCTCTGTCCTCTTCCTCCTCCTGTTCCTCCTCTCCTTTCTCCTTCCTCTTTCTCCTCTTCCATTCTCCTTTCTTCTCCTCCTCCTCCTCTTCCTTCTAATCCTTCTCCGACTTCCCACCTCCTCTCCTCTGTCTTCCTTTTCCGACTCTTCTCCTTTCTCCTCGTTCTTCTCCTCTTCCTTTCCTCTCCTTCTCCCGTCATCATCTTTTTTCCTCTTACCCATCCTCCTCCTCCTCTCCCTTGTCTTTTTCTCTTCCTCTTTCTCTTCCGGCTGCTCCTCTTCTCTTCCTGCTGCTCGTCCCACATTTTCATTTATCTTCCTCATCTTCCTCTTCCTCGTGAACGGCCCTCTTCCTCCTCCTTGTCCTCTTTTTCATCTTCGCTTTCCTCCTCCACCCTCCTTTCCTCGTCTTTCTCCCGCTCTTCATCTTTTTCTAATTTTTCTCATTTCCTCCTGCTCCTCTTCCCTGTACTCCATCTCCTTCTCCACTCTTTTCGTTTTATATACAGTATTACACAATGTTCTGTGCGTTGATTTAAGATGTTATTTATGTGGTTTAATATACCTATATATATCTTAGTTTATTCTCTCTCTCTCTCTCAATCTACTTGTGCGTCTGTCTAATAATTTAATGTCACTTTCCATGCCTGTCACCCCCTCTATCTATCTATATCTATCCCATCTATATATCTACCTACCTGTCTACCTACCTCTCTATATCACTATGTAATTCTATGTATCTGTATATATCTATGCATCTATGTAACTATATTATCTAACTATATATCTATGTAACTTTATCTGTGCATCTGTCTAACAATATTAATCTATCTTTTTATGCATCTGTATAACTGTATTTATCTATATCTGTCTATGCATCTGGTTAACTATGTCTATCCATGCACCCATCTGTTTATGCACTCTCTCTCCTCATTGTCTTCTATTGTTGCTCATCTTCCTGTCCTCCTCCTCCTCCTCCTCCTCCTTCCTGCTCCCTCAGGCAGCCATCTTGGATTCAGACACTTTCAGTAGTGCTCCGCTATTTCAAATGTTTTAACAATATGTGTGAGGGAATATCCGTGTGAAAGTGAACAGATCAGTGTTATAAGAGTCCTAGACATATTTCCACCGTGTAAAGTATTAAAATAGCTTACATACAAAAGTTTTTGAGCGTGTTGAAGTTGTAAATCGTTTGATTGTCCTGGCAAAAATAGAAAGCTACGGAATTGAATGTCCAGAAGGCGACAGTGTGTGATGATCAGTGGGGAGGTGTCTGAATGGAGGGAGGTTGTGAGTGGAGTGCCTAAGGGCTCAGTGATTGGGCCCCTGTTGTTTGTCCTGTTTATCAACGATCTTCCAGAGGTAGTCAAGCATGGTAGCGAGGTATATCTGTACGCGGATGATACTAAGCTATTCAGAAGGATTGCAGACAAGGAGGACTGTGACAAACTTCAGGAAGACCTGGATGAGCTGCAGAGTTGGTCTGAAAGATGGATGCTCAACTTCCACCCTAAGAAGAGCAAACATATGAAGTGGGCAAGTCAAACGCAGGGGAACATAAGTACACCATGCTCAACAAAATTTCCAAAACTAATGCAGAAAAGGATATTGGTGTGGTAATAGACAACAAGCTGACATTCTCTGTGAACACTTAGCTGAGAAGATCAACAAGGCAAACAAAATTGTGGGAATAATTAGAAGAACATTCGTACATCTGGACCCTACCATCTTCAAGGCACTATACACTGCTCTGGTGAGGCCACATCTGGAGTATGTGAACCAGATCTGGTGTCCTCACCTGGTTAAGGATAACGAGGCATTAGAGAATGTCCAGCATCAAGCTACCAAAATGGTACCACAACTCAAGGACCTCTCCTATGAAGAGAGGCTGAAGAAGCTGGAACTACCTACCCTGGCCTACAGGAGATCCAGGGGTGATATGATTGAGGCATACAAAATCATCACCCAGAAGTATGACAGAGACTGCACAGAGGGGATATTCCGGATGAGGGAGGATGATGTAACCCGAGGGAATTCAAAGAAGATCTTTAAGACTAGACCAAGACTCAACACCAGGAAATATGCTTTCTCAAATAGGATCGTCAACAACTGGAATGATTTACCGGGGTGGGTGGTGAAGGCTGAAACAGTGAAGAAATTTGAATCCAGTCTGGATAAAGTGTGGAAGGGCCAGGAACAGAAATACAATTATAGAGCACTTATAACCACCATGCGCAGCCAGAGTCAGAACGACAACCAGGCTGTAGAGCTGGAGTCGCAGGCATAGGCCTCTTCCAGAACGTCATCTGTGAGTATTGTTTACATTCTCTCCTACCCTCGGAATCATTTTCCCGCATTTATTTTTATCTGTCATATTATGGTTTATTTTTCCCGCAGATCAAGGTCAGTTAGAACGATATCATAGCTGGTAGATTATCTTTTCTCACTAGTAAGTGATATTAGTGTAGTGAGAGAGTATTCACCAACCAGTTCTCTTTGGGCTTGTGTTTTCCCACTATCAGCTGTGTCTTTTGTATAGAGCAACAACTGTGTGTTTGATGGTACATCAGTGAAATAGTTTATACACTTCAAACAGTTGTTCACTGAGTGAAGCTAGGTTATATTTTTTTATTTTTCCCTCCATTCTACTGTTATTTATTTATTTACTGTATTTGGTTTATTTATTTATTTTTTATTTATTTATGTTTTGTCCCAGTGAATTAGTTTATGATGTATTTCTACAATTCATGGTAAGTTAGATTATACCATAGCAAGTAGATTTTCAATTTTTATACAGGTATAGGAATTCATGGAAAGTTGGGTTGTACCATAGCAGTAGATTTTCTATTTTTACACAAGTATAGGAATTCATGGAAAGTAAGGTTGTACCATAGCAAGTAGATTTTCTATTCTGTTTACACAGGGAAAGGCATTCGTGGTTACTTGGATCGTGCTATAGCAAGTAGATTTTCTATTCTTTTTACCCTGGTAAAAGGAAGATAGTATATAGGAAGTAAGTGAATCTCCCTAGAAATTCAATATTTCATTTATAGAGAAAATTATCCATTTATAACAACATCCCACTATTAGCTGTGTCTTTTGTATAGAGCAACAACTGTGTGTTTGATGGTACACAAGTGAAATAGTTTATACACTTCAAACAGGTGTGTCTGGGTTGACTGCTGAAATGTTGAAGGCCTCAGGAGATATTGGGGTGAGGTTAGTCACTGACCTGATAAATATGATTATATATGAATGTGTGGTCCCAGATGATTAGCTGAAGAGTGTAATTGTAAATGTGTACAAAGGGAAGGGTGATGCCCTGGAAAGGGGAAATTACAGAGGTATAAAGCTCTTAGATCAGATAATGAAAGTAATGGAGAGAGTTCTAGAAGGTATGATTAGAGAAAGAGTGAATATCAATGAGATGCAGTTTGGGTTTATGTCAGGCAGGGGGACCACTGATGCCATATTCATTGTTCAACAGCTTCAGGAAAAATATATTGGCAAGAAAAGGGAATTGTATTTTGTTTTTGTTGATTTGGAAAAGGCCTTTGACAGAGTCCCTAGAGAGGTGGTGAAGTGGGCAATGAGAAAGCTGGGGTTGGAAGAGTGGTTGGTTAGGGTGGTTATGGCCATGTACGTGGGTGCTCGCACCCAGGTAAGAGTGAATGGAGTTTTGAGTGATGAATTTCCCCTGAATGTTGGTGTGCATCAGGGGTCAGTTTTGAGTCCCTTGTTGTTTATCATTGTGCTTGAGGCCCTCTCACGTGACTTCAGAGATGGACTCCCATGGGAGATGTTGTATGCTGATGATTTGGTGTTGATTGCTGAGAATGAAGGGGAGGCTGAGGAAAGATTTAAGAAGTGGAGAGATGGTATGGGGTACAAGGGCTTAAGGGTAATATCAGATAAAACAAAAGTGATGATATCTAGGGTTGGTGGCGGTACAATCAGAGGAGAGGGAGAGTGGCCATGTGCAGTTTGCCACATGGTTGTGGGAAGTAATTCCATCTTGTGCAGTGTTTGTGATAGATGGGTGCACAAGAGATGTAGTGGTATTAGAGGTAGACTGTGAGATGATGCTGATTTCATGTGTGCGGTGTGTCGGGGAGAGCGGGTGGAGATTGTTAGGCGTGAGAGGGTTGAATTTGCAGGTGAGTCTCTTGAGTGTGTGGAGGAGTTTTGTTATCTGGGAGACATGTTATGTGCCGGAGGTGGGGCTGGAGTTAGCTCGGTTGCTAGAGTGAGAAGTGGTTGGAAGAAGTTCAGGGAGCTGTTGCCTCTCCTGACATTGAGAGGACTCTCCTTATGTGCTAAGGGGTCTTTGTATGCAGCATGTGTTAGGAGTGTGATGCTGTATGGTAGTGAGACCTGGGCAGTAAAGGAAGAGGATATTCGCAGGTTTAAACGTACAGAAATGACAATGATTAGGTGGATGTGCACTGCGTCCCTGCGTGCAAGGCCTGGGGGGGCTGGGTTTACGATAGAAGAGTTGAGAGGTAGGATGGGACTGGAGTGTATTGGTGTTGTGATGAGGAGAGGTAGGCTGAGGTGGTTTGGACATGTGGAGAGGATGGGGGATGATAATTGGGTGCAGAGGGTGAGAAGTGTTAATATTGGGGGAGGGGTTGGGAGGGGTAGACCAAGAATGACATGGGACGAGGTCATTAAATGTGACTTAAGGGTTAAGGGACTGAACAGGGAGGCTGCCAGAGATCGAGCAGCGTGGAGAGCCGCCATTAGGTGACCAAGGCCGACACATGCAAGCATGTTGGAGCCTTCAAAACAAAACAAAACGTAACGAAAACGAAACGAAACGAGAGGAACCCCAAGGGCAATCACCTGAGTCGCATCATTAGATAATTAGGCGGGGGGGTGGAGACCACGGAACAGAGTGTGAGCCCTCAGGTATACAGAGCTGGTGGTCATCCCGGGACAGTCTGCTGACAATGTGGGAGATGCCGGGCCTGAGCAGGAACGTGATCTCCGGGAGGGAGCAAACGGAGCGTGCCACAGCATCAGCAAGCTCATTGCTGGCAGTTGCTACATGACCTGGGAGCCAGTGGAGGGTCACAGTGACACCTCTGCCGGAGAGAAGGGAGGCAACATGGAAGATTTCAGTGAGCAGAAAGACATTATCAGTTAGAGAAAAAGAGCAGAGTCTCTGGAGCAATGATAGGGAGTTAGTGTGGATGACTACATGCTCATAAGGATGGGTGGAGTCAGTGTGGAGGACTACATGTCCATGAGGATGGGTTGAGTCAGTGTGGAGGACTACATGCCCATGAGGATGGGTGGAGTCAGTGTGGATGACTACATGCCCATGAGGATGGGTGGAGTCAGGGTGGATGACTACATGCCCATGAGGATGGGTGGAGTCAGTGTGGTGGACTACATGCCCATGAGGATGAGTGGAGTCAGTTTTGATGACGACATGCTCATGAGGATGGGTGGAGTCAGTGTGGATGACCACATGCCCATGAAGATGGATATAGGCATGGCACAATCCCGGGAGGATGGCCTCGAGTTCCGCTTGAAACGCAGTCTCCCTGGGAGAGTCGCCAGGATTCTGTATAATGACCACAGACAAAAGCCGACCCAGCAGAGCCATCAGGACAGACAGAGCCGTCCGTGAAACAAGTGGCCAAGTCAGGGGAGTACGAAGTAGCCATTCTACGAAGGCCCTCCTGATGTAGCATGGGTGGAATGGATGAACATGGCTTGGCCTCCGAGGGGCAGTGGATCGTGAAAAGAGGAGGGTCCCACGGTGGTAGGGCAGCAAACCCAGTACAGGGTAAGTCTGGATCCCGGCAGATGGCAGGGGCAGCACCCAAACCATGAATAACAGCAGCCGTTGTGCGGGCCCAATCATGCTGGGGTAGAGGGGCAGGAGGCCCATGCAGCAGCTGCTTAAGCACAGCCGACACCAGCAGTTGTGGGCGATATTGCACCAGCTGGAGAGTGATAACTGCCACCTTAACGTAGTGTGAGTGTGATGTGCCAGTGACGGCAAACCACTCTCCATACGTAAACTAACGAGCCGGGCCCTGCAAGGCGTGCCCAACATGATGCGGAGCGCGTCATTGTGCAGGACCTCCAGAGAACGAATAATTGGTGGGGTGAGGCCAGTTAGGCAGATAGCACTGTAGTGCACCAAGGAGCTAATAGTATAAATGTAAAATGTCCAGAGGACCCTGTAGGATGCCCCCAAGCTCTGGGTTGAAAGACACCCGAGAGCAGCCATGCGGGTTGAAGCATGCCCCCACAGGTACTTCATGTGTCTCGCAAAGGTGAGGCTGCTGTCGAACCAGACTCCCAGATACTGGTGGAGAGTGACAGGCGAGTTGGTGCCCACTAAGAGTCAGTGGGAAGTCTGGGGGACGGAGGCTGAAGGGGAGACACTTAGTTTTGCCCAAGTTGATTTTCAGACCTAACTCATTGCACCTGGCATGTAGCTTGGATAGAGCTGAGTGGGCCTTAGTGAGTATCTCGTCTCGTAAAGACGAGGGCCAGATCGTCGGCATAGCTGAAGAGAGTTGCTTTGGGGCCATAGTCGATGTTCAGTAGCTCCTCCACCAGAACGTTGAATAACAACGGACTCGAGACTCTCCGCTTTGGGGTGCCAATAGAAAAGGGAGAGGTGCCCCTGAAAGCGGACTTCTGCAGTACGCTGCTCAAAGGAGTCCCCAACCTGTGACAACAATCTGCCCCCCATGCCCTTGGTCACAAGAGCAGCCAGAATAACAACAGAGCTAGTCAGTTCAAAGGCTCTTTTGAGCTCGAGGAAGACAGCCATCCCCCTACCCCTTCTGAGCTCCCTGAGGATGGATGCTAGGCAGTGCATAGCACTCCTGCCAGGATGGTAGGCAAAAATCCTCGGGTGCAGCGGTCCCAGACGCCAGGCAAGGTGAGCATGCACAACCCTCTCTACAGTTTTTTCTATACAGGTAAGTAGGGAGAGCAGGTGCATGGCAGTGGGATCGCGAGGTTTAGTAATCGGGTGGATGGTAGCTGTCTTCGATGACCTCGGCAGACAACCCTCGGACTACGAGAGGTTGAGCACATCAAGCAGCCGCTCAGTACCACAATCTCCAGTTTGAGATAACACAGAGTAAGGGAGCCCGTCGAGCCCAGGCGTAGTGTCTCTCTCGTGGCGCAGCTCTTTTTGGAGTTCCCTGCTGGTGAGCGGGGTCAGGCCTTTCACAGGCAGCATGGATCGCAGCGACACGGAGGCAGACAGTTGCGCCTGTAGGATCCGGACGGACTGCGGGAGATTGTGAGAGGCAGAACAGTCCGCAAAGTGCTGCGCAAGGCAGCTGGCCTCAGCAGCAGGGTCAGGATGAGAAGGTGTACAAGGAGGATGTGGATCAGCGATGGACCGGATTCTCCTCCACATCTCGTGGAGAGTGGAGTGAGAATCCAGGGTATGACTCCACCTGATTCACGCGTCCTCCTAGGTATGGCGCTTCTCAGATGTTGCATGGAGCGTAACTGCAACAAGATACCAACAGTGCGGGGATGTACGGCACCACTGGTGCTGCCTGCGCACTGCATTAAGTCTATTATTCAGTTCTTTGACCCTGTCACAATAGATTCAGCCATCTCAGTAACACCACTCACATCATCACAGCGGGATAGCGAGCCAGGCCGCCTGCGTAAAAGCACAAGCTACCTGATCTGCTCTGCTTTCGAGGGCCGTGGCAGGAACCAAAGCACAGATGAAAGCAGCCCAGTAAGCCCTGCGGATATCCCATCATGGTGGAGGGAGTGGGGGAGGTGGAAGTGGAGCCATGGGCAGAGTGGCCTGTACCGCAAAGTGATTGCTTGCAAATTGGGGGTGGAGTGACCATGTTGCAGAGCCCGCAAGGGGGGAGGAGACAAGAGACAGGTCGGGGCGACCCCCAGCAATATGTGTGGCCCAGGCAGTGTCATTTAAAAGGGAGACACCACCCACCTCCTCTGGAACCAGTATGTGCCACCCTGCCTCATTAGACTGAAGGGGCGAGGAGAGAAGGACGTCGTGGGCGTTGAAGTCACCCCCAGTGTACACAGGGTCCATGGTAGCCTGGGAGACCAGGTCTCCCACCTCCATGGTGTTCCTGTGGCTTCGGGATACATTGTACACTGTTAGGGACGACATTGCCAGGTGGAGAAACACGGTCTGTACTTCCACATTAGGCCCATAGAAAGGAGGGTGGGGTTACAATCTGTGGTTGCAATGTGGTCCTGAACCAGGATGGCACATCCCCATGTGATGTGATGAACATATGGCAGGAGATGGGTGGTGTATCCAGGGAGATGGAAAGCTGCCCTCTCCAGCAGTAGGGTCCCCTGAAGCAGGAAGACATGAGGACGGTCCCTCATAGCTGCCTCCAGTAAGAGCGGGAGCTTATTCCCGGCCCCTAGGCAGTTCCATTGGAGGATGTAGAGGTGGGAAGTGGCACCATGCAGGCAGGTGGATCTGGCTGTGAGGCCTTCTCCATCAGAACTTGTGACACAGGCAGCATTGTAACCACCGCTGGTGTTGGTAGGGGCCCGGCTGAGGGCTGTGGAGGACAAGGCACCTGATTGGCTGGTGGAGGGGCAGCGGAAGGCCGAACTTTAGCTTTTCAAGTTTGACAAGATGTCCTGCGGGGGTGAGGAGAAGCAGAGGAGTGGAAGTGTCGCTTCTTAAGCCTTGTCGAGAATGAGACCGGCCGTGGCAACAGCAGGGTCTGGGCTCAGCAGTAGCCCTGTCATTTGTGCAAGCATCTGCACTACTGCCATGGCTATTTGTATCCATAGAAATTTGAGCTCCTTCAACAAGTCGAGCGGAGTCCACGGGGTAAGAGCCAGGGGGGAATGAAGCTCGGAGCTGGGTTGTGGAGCCTGGGAAGAGTGCTCTACCAAATGGTGGATCTCAGTGGTGGTCTGGCCCTGGAAGAGAGCTGTGGGCAGGGGCGGAAAGTCAGCCTCGTTGAGAGCGGGCGGACTCAATGCAGTGGGGTGGCGTTGCTGGCCCCAGACAAAAGTGACTGGGGGAGTCGGAGTGGCACTGGTGGCCTGCTGGCCCCTCACCCACGCGACGTGGTGTTCTGCCATTCTCGTCTCTGCGTCGCCCTCTTCACTTTCGCAGGGCAGCTGGGGTGCCACGTGTAATGGGACCCTGAGCAATTGGGGCAGTGGGCAGTAACAGGCTCCTTTGCCTTGAAGTGCGCCAGACGCTGCTCGGTGTTGTGTGAGCCACTGCAGATCCCGCACACCACAGGGCGGGTGCAGGTGGCATGATGGTGGCCATACCGTTGGCAGCGGTAGCACTTCAGCAGCTCTGGCGTAAAGGGGCGATGATAGAACATGCCCGTATTCCCCAGGTTGAGCTGTGGCATGAGAGGGCCCCTCAGAGTCACACACACTTGCTGTGTCCCCTTGCATGTGCGACGGTTTTGACACCGCGTCTCCCCCTCCACCAGTCTTTGCTGTAGCAGGATAACCCACGACCATAGCCTCAGTGAGCTACCCACCCTGAGCCAGGTTTACGATCTGCGCTTGCGATGCCTCTTCCTCCACCACCGCCTCCAGCAGCAAATATGCCTCCTCGGTGGCCGGGATCAGCACGCAGCTTTCATCACGGACGTGGCGGTTCATAACCGCAAGCCCTGGAAGGTGATGTTTCAGTGCTGCAACCGCGTCGTAGCTGGTGCTGTAGCCCGACTGGACAGGGACACAAAATTTGGGGAAGGTGGCATGGAGGGGCCATGGCTGAGACTACAGGGGACAGAGCAGGTGGAGGCCCCCATGGAGCTGCCAAACATGGTGCCAGGTTGGTGCTGTTTCCCTGTGTCGCTCGCTGTGTTTTCTGTGACACAGGGATCCAGTCATCTTCCTCAGGAGAGACAGCAGGGGCTGCAGAAGTGGTGGCCTGGGCAGGAGGAGCAGTGGTCAGGGGTGCCATGGTGGCACGAATGCCCGTACTCCCGCCAGAACAAGCTGAGGAAGGTGACGGCATAGATGGAGCTGGTGCTGGCCTGCGTGGCGATGTGGCTTTAGTGGCAGGACCACACATATCACGAAAGGAAGCTAGGGTGGCAGAGATGGTGGAGAGAGTGGGTGGAGCTGTAGGTACCTCCTCCATCACCTCGTGGAGGCGGACGACCTTCACCAACCGTGCCGAGGAGGAGTTGGTTGAGGCAGCATGTCGGCGACGAGCTACAGCCCCAGTGGATCAAGGAGAAGGGTGAGCAGCAGGGGAATTCCCGGGCGTCGACGAGTGGGAGCTGCCGGAGGAGAGCTGCCAGTCCCGCTTTGCATCCACAACTGGTTTAGTGGGGGAGGGCCTCAGTGTAGGGGGAGGGAGGTGGGCAGGCCCCAGGGGCCTAGGGATGCTGGATCCCTTCATGCTCCCCACAACTGACAAACACGGACAACACACACACACACATTTACCGCAAAAAGAATAAGCTACAAAAGTGGCCTAATTCCCTACAGTGACGGGCAGCCTGTGCTCTCCGCCCTCTAAAAGGCAATGTACTGGGCCCTGCCACTGCCCCGTGAGGGTCTTACCTAATCTAGCAGCAGGCGCCCTTACTGCCTTCTTTAACCAGTCCCTAATGGCACCCCCTCATGGAAGTGCCCTAACGGCACCCCTTCAGCGTTCAGATCACACTACAGTTTGTTTTCGTTTTCGTTTTCGTTTTTGAAGGCTCCAACATGCTTGCATGTGTCGGCCTTGGTCACCTAATGGCGGCTCTCCACGCTGCTCGATCTCTGGCAGCCTCCCTATTCAGTCCCTTAACCCTTAAGTCACATTTAATGACCTCGTCCCATGTCTTTCTCGGTCTACCCCTCCCAACCCCTCCCCCAATATT
>JAGKTI010004986.1:0-17203 GCA_018397915.1 Birgus latro
CTCTAAACATTTACATTACCACCTGCTCGTCACTCCTTAAACCCTACGAGCTCTAATTTACCTCCATTCCACCATCTGACGGACGATTTTATTCAGCTTGCGAGGTACCTTTTGAGTCGATAGAGTTAATCACCCATCAGTTAGGTCACTGTTTTATTTTTAGTTTCTTTTTCTACCTCCAAATTAGTTTATTTAGATTAGGTGAGACTTTTGAATTGGATGCAGTCGTCATAACCCTTATTACCTGTAAGTCAGGAAGCCATTTACAACGCTGGGTGGTAACCATATACGCAGATTATGAGGTGATGTGAAACCTACTATGGTGACCATGTTAACTGGGTTGACAGACGCAATTGCGGCGTCCATTCAGGAATCAGATCACATGCTTCCCTGCGCCTCGCTGTGGCAAGGTGCTGTCTCCTGCATGGAACGGCTCTACAGGGACGATTTCTTCCTTGCGGTGATATGTCTTTTTGACCTGACAGACTGGGGTTGCCTAACAACAACAGCAACAACAACTGGAGGCTGTTCCTAAATTGTTTAAAATCGTGAGTTGGCTGAAAGACCAACATTAAAAATAAGTCACCAGATGTAAGAGGTAAAGATTTTGCCAGTATTTTGATCCATGAACCGACTCTGACGGCCGAGTGAGTGGAGGTGTGCACTGTATTTGCTGAGCACTCTGGTATTTATTTCTGACAGCGTGTTTTCATTTTTTTGTCCTGTTTCTGGATATTACTCATGTGTGTGTGTGTGTGTGTGTGTGTGTATTTTTTTTAATGGTAATGATGATGATGATGACTATTATTGTTCAAATAATGATGATGATGATGATGGTTAGTATAATGATGTGATAACGATGATGATGATACAATGATGATGATGATGATAACCTTACTTTCCATATGTTTATACACATTTCCCTTATGTGTATTACTCTTTACACATTTTTTCTCCAGTTTATGCTACTTTCTGTACATTTTCTTCTGTATTTATGTTGCCTTCCATACTTTTCCGATCTATATAATTTTCCACTAAATTTATGCGGCTTTTGTACTCTCCGTCTTTTTTTTTTTTTTACTTTATTCTTTCACTTATCTTTATTCCTTTTTCTTATTTCCTTTTTCTTATTTTTATGCTGCCTTATTTACTTTAACCATATCATTGTTAGTCTATATACTTCTCTCCTACCTTAACCTTGTTTAACTTTTGTTTTTTTTTTTCTTGCGACTTCATTTGTTTTTATTCTAACGACTTTATATCTCTGTCAGTACGGTGTCACTCACCTCTGTATTGTATCTTCTGTTATTATGGCACCTTCTGTAATTGTTCCGCCTTTTTACTGTCTTCTTACTTATCGTTTTGCTGCCTTCTTGATGCTATCTTTATCTTTATGCTACTTCATATCTGTCTTCCGTATCTGTGTAATGCATAATCTATTTTCCCCCCTGTGTGTTCTGGCCTTGTGTTCACGTGTGCAGTGGAGGTGTGTACACTTACCTGCCGTACAGCGCAAATGGCCCGGAATTGGTGCGATTAGCCTCCTGGTCTCCTACAGGCGTCGATCTGTCCCCACCCTACACCACACTACTGCTGGATAAATTCTCGAAGTAAGCATCGGGAGGAGGTAAAGGTGAACTGAGAAGGAATAGGAGGAGGAAACTGAGGTGGGTCGAGAGGGAATAGGAGGAAATAGAGGTGAGTCGAGAAGGAATTGGGGAGGAAGTAGAGGTGGGTCGAGAAGGAGTAGGGAAGAAAGATGGAGACAATATGTAACAGATGTTTACGGTCTTATACTTAAAACTCAAATCACGAAGGCATGCCCGAAAATTTTTAGCTCCTAATAGTCTAAAGCACGTGATGCAGATAAAACGTGTTTGGCCATTGCTGTTGCTGCGCCTGACCGATGTTGTTGAAACGCGGGCTGATCAAATCTAAATAATCAAAGGTGTTTCACAACTACCCGTCACAAAGTGGGAGCCTTGCCTTGTTTGCTATTTGAGTTTTAAGTGTATATGGATATTAGACATCGTGCAGTAAATATAAGACTTTAGAGAGAAAATTGTTACAAAAATCTCTCAGTATCACTAGCTTGTATTCCTAAGCAAAAAAGGAATTTAAAGAATATTATCACTGGGAAAGGGGAGAGCTTATACTAAACATGTAATCCCTGCGTGTCGTAAAAAGCTTCTAAACTGGACAGTGTCTGGGAGGTGTCAGCCCTCATCCTTATACTGTGCTGGTGTAAGGATGTGGTCACCCCAACCGCCCTTCACTTCTAGTACCATACAGACAACCATGTAAATCTTATGACGACATTTGGGTGAGAGATGTGGTTTGACTTCTTTCATATCTGCTTTTTGTTTTGATGGGAATTTAAGGGCTTTGCTCTCTGTCTCCCCAACCTCATGTGTAAAATGGGAAGCAGCAGATGATAATGGTGATTTTGATGATGTTCAGTCTCCTAACCGTGGGACGTCCTGACTTTGCCTTATCATTTTGGCCCACAGCGTAACAACAAAGCCATATTTTTAATCGATCTCGAGCTAAGTTCTTTTATACTGCATCTTCATAGTAAACAGCATTTCCATTTGTGTGTGTAATTCTGTTATTCTCTCTAACTCCTCTTGTGACGGTGGTGATGTTGTCAGCTTCTACGGCGGTGAGGTGAACGTGACAGCACAGGCCTTCTCACCATACTGGATTGAGAGGGAGAGCGGCTATGACGGCACCGACTACCTGCTCTTGGCGGTCGTGGCTCAGGCCCTCAATTTCACCATTAGGGTCCTCCCCACCACCGACTGGCCTCAGGTACTCAGTTTAACTCTTAAGAAAATAATAATGTAAAAAAATGTGAACCTTTGCTCTGTGCACCGAAATAAGTTTAATAAGTTGGCAACGTTTCTGTCGCCTCCCTGAGCAGTACGTGTATTGATTCTTTGCTCACTGGATTTTTGAGTGCCCCATGGACGTGTGTTTATTAAATTTCCGTCGCACGTGATCAGCTCTGCCTTCGTAGTTTATAATATTCATTTCTAAACTGCCTTCAGAGTGTTATTTATTTTTATTTCTATTCCTAATTCTTCTTGAAATAGGGTTTTGATAATAATAATAGTAATAATAATAATAACAATACCACCCATCGCACCCAGGTCACAGAACTGGTCCAGCAGCGCATCAGCTACATGGCGCCCATCATCCACGCCGTGCTGCCTGAGCGCCTGAACGAGTACGAGTTCTCCTACCCCTACGAGTACGCCTCCCCCGCCTTCTGCCTTCTCAAGCCCGTGCTTATGCCTAAGTACCTCAGCCTGTACTACCCACTCTCTCACCAGGTCTGGGGCTGCGTGCTGGCTGCTCTTGTGCTGGTGACTATCGCATGGACTTTGGTGAGTTGATTTGTTTTTTGGGGGTGTCAGTTTGGTTCCTGCTGCTGCTGCTCTCTCTCTCTCCCTCTCTCTCTCTCTCAGTGTTCATTTTAATGCTCACTGTCTCCTCAGAACCAGCGTTTACTTCATCAGTCAGTGTTATTGTTATACCAGTGTTTCACTTAATACCCAGTTGTGTTTGTAATAAAACACGGTGTTCCGTTTAATATCCATAGTTAATTCATTAATCAGTGTTCATTATATACTACGTGTTCAACTCATTAGTATTCATTTTGCATCTTGGTGCTCATTTCGTCGTGCATTTCATAATTTAATGCTACTTTCAATGCCCTCCATCCCTCCTCAGATGCAACGAGTGTGGGTGAGTGGTGCTGGTGATGCTGGTGATAGGCACGTGGGCGTCATGGTGGTGGAGGTGGTGAAGACGTTGCTGGGCCAGGACCTAAGCAGGAGATATGGGCGTGGGTGGCTGAGCGGGTGGTGGTTGCGGGTGCTGGTGGGGGCGTGGCTGGTGTACGCCCTGGTGCTGGGATCCGCCTACAGGGGTAACCTTACTGCCGCCCTCACCTTACCCAAGTCCCCGCCCCGACCCGAGACCCTGGAGCAGCTGGTGGGCGTCGTGAGCAGGTGAGATAGTCATGGAGAGGTGTGGTGTGGTGGAGAGGTGAGATAGAAAGGTGAGGTGTGGTGGAGAGGTTACATACTGTTGTGGTGGAGGTGTGAGAGAGAAGTGTAATACAGAGTTGAGGGGTGGTAGAGAGGTGAGAGAAAGGTGAAGTGTGGTGGAGAGGTGAAATACTGTACAGGTCTTCTGACGATGAGATGTGTTAGGACAGGTTTGGTGGAGAGGTGAGACAGGTTTGATAAGGATTTAGGTCTGGTGAAGTATGATGGAGAGATGAGCTGTGTTGAAGGAATGAAATAGAAGTATTTTTTTTTTTTTTATGTGTCCGACTCTGGGCATAGGCTTCACAGCCTGCTAGCATCAAGGAATGAAATAGAAGTATATTGGAGAGGTGAGGCGTGGTGAAGTAAGATAAAGGTTAGATAAATGTAAGATTTAGTCTGGAAAATGCTGGTTGCCGTTGACATTTAATGGGAATGTTTGTTGGGTGTTATTTTGATGTGGAGAGGGGCATAAGACTTTGCTTGTACAGTGTCTCTTTCTTAGTGATTTATTTTGCCTGTTACACCTTGATATCCTCCTGGATGCTGTTTATATCTTTCTAATATTGATACAGACTGCATCATTAACAAAAGAGAATTTTGACTCTGTGTGAGAGCTTGTTTCTAAATTTATTCTTATTTTCTCGACGACTTCATTCAGTTTATGATCGTGCCCAAGTACTGAAGGGTTTGACGATGGCCATACCTAATACCTCCAGTGTGAAAAGTCTCTTCTAAGCTAAAAATAAATATATAGTCTAAAGGTTCCAAGAATAAACTGTGAAATACATCATGGGACTGAAGTTAAGGTGTAATAGGCTAACTGTTTCCTAGGAATTCCATGAAAGTTCTTAACTGGACGAGAGTACAGCCCTGTGTTACTAACGATTATGTTGCTTTTGATGTAGTCTCAAATTCATCTGAACGTGAACTTGGTTGAGTGCAGGCTGAAATATGCCTTTTGCACTTCACTATCCTCCTTTTTGGGGGTAAGGAGGGCGATGAAAGTCATTTGTATAACTGAGCAGTGAAGGATTCTATGTGCAGCATCGACACCTATGTAATGTGAATGTGTGTCTGTTCTGCGGCCAGGGTGACGATGCCGCAGTACGGGAAGGAGTTCAAGGAGTTCTACAGTCAGTCGGACTCAGTGGTGTTCAAGGCTCTGGCGCAGAAGATGGATTTTGTTAAGACGGCTGTGGAAGGCCTCACTCAAGTTAGTAACAAGTGAGTATACGTAAACAGCAGGGAACAGTTTAAGGATGTGAATTTCATAAAGAAGACAACTGATCTACCAGAGGACCCACCGACTAGTAAAAATACTCCCTCTAATACCAAAACACCGACCCTGTATGAGACAGCCTTGGGAACAGGCTGTGAGGCCATTGCCCAGTCAGACATATAAAAAAAACACACACATTCGTACAAGATAGACACATACATTAATGCTTACATATATACACAAACATTCGCACGTATGCATGCATGCTTTGTCATGAGATGAACATTGTAGTGGCGTAGTACATTGCTGCGAGACTGTTTATACTGCTGATTGCCATGACTGTTTATGCTGTAGACTGACGTATCTGTCACTGCTTGCGGTACAGACAGGCCCACATCCAGGTGCGACGGGTCCTTAGGCTGGTGATAGCCGATAAGTTCACGGAGGTGGACGGCAACGCAAAAGTATACCTGGGCCGGGAGAGTGTGTTCCCGGGCCTCTCGGCATGGCCCATCCCGCACCAGGCGCCCTACAAGAACCACGTCAACAAATGCGTTAGGGCCATCCTCGAGGTTAGTTGTCGCGTTTGGAAGAATTATTAGCTCATCATCATCATCAGCAGCAGCAGCATCGTCATTAACATCAGCATCATCAATAATGGCGCCTAGCGGATTTATCATCCTCATCATCATAATCAGAAATGGCGCCTGGTGGATTCATCATCATCAGGCGCCATATGAGACCCACCTCGATCGCAGCGTTTTTATTCAGCTTGAGGAATTGTAGTAATAAAGGGGTTAACTTGGCCTAGATTTTTGCCCCTTTTCAGCTTATTTCACGTTGCTCAGGGGTAGAATAGGACAATATTACAGTCAGACATCCTTCATTTAGCACTTCTTCGTGACTAGCCTCATTCTTCCACTGTTATTACAACTCAGCATTCAAAATTGAGAGATGGCAATTTTAGGCCAACTTCACTGCGATGACGTACATTGCACGTATTTTTTCCTCCTGTCTTCAGAGGATATTCAGCTTAGGGGAGACTTTACGAACTGGAGAGATTAGATGGGACATTCGTTAGCCCCTTAAGCCCGAGGTGGTCTCTCCTTAGCTGAATAAAAAGGCCTAAAGTACCACCAGCAAAGTGAGAGAAAGTACCACCAGTTGAGAGAGAGAGAGAGAGAGTATTATTGACAGGATTATCGATTTGTGGGTGTATTTGCGTCAGTTTTATTTCACTCCATTATTCTCTTGCTTGCTATTCACACCCTTCTTATATCGACTTAAGCCCGTTTTCTCGTCGGTTACGGAGGCTCCCTGGGACCTTTTCCTTCCAGATTTATATTCGGGTACGGCTGGTTAATATAATTTTGCACGTGCAGGGTGTGGCGATACTAGAATGACAACTTACAAGAGGGTGGCAAAATAAATCGCTCAGGATAAGATGATAGGGAGCTTCCTTATGCGACGAGAATACTGGCGTCAGGGTGCTTAAATAACACATGAGAGTATATTAACTGATGGAGAATAAGTTGCTAAGAAAATAGTGTTAGGAACCTTACGACAATATGGACCTTTAACTTTCAGGCGGGACTGTACGAGAAGTGGAGCCAGGACGTGATGAAGAAGGCCAGGAGGGAGGGGCGGAGGAGGCATCAGCAGAAGGGGCAGCTCGAGGTCGAGACTGAAGTGGAGAACGAGGACGAGATCGATGGGGATGAGGATGAGGAGGTACAATCTTGGGAAAAAATTATGGCTAATATTTCACTTCCTCTTCTGCATCTCATTATCTTCTGCCGGCAGATATTACAAAGCTGAGAGAGGCTTTCTTTACCCGTAGGTGATTCGCGCTGATGTGGTACGTCAGGGAGGAAAGTGACAGACATGACCTAAGTGCGAAGTAGATGCAGTGGAATTCTAGGTGAACTTGTATTTCTGAGTGTACCATAAGTCACAAACTTCCTTGAGCTTATTGAGTTTAACCCCTTAGGATGGAGGATGTCATTTGGATTATGTTTTTGCTACTGCCAGAAAATTTTATTTAGCGCGGAGTGCCCATTGGTTGTGAGTGGATTAATGAAAGCTGTATGTAGTCCCACCACTTCGTAAAGTTTTTCCTGAAGGTGAATAAAATCGTCAGGAGACAGGAAGAATCAAACTAAAAACGAGGCCCTAGCGCTGAAAGGCTAAGCTGTGTATAAGATTGCTTGTTTGGAGTGTTACCTCATACAGCTACTCAGCACTTAAGAACGAAAATGTAGTGGGTAAAAAATGTGACCAAGCTAAATACTTCTGATAATGGTAATCCCCTGCTCTGGAGACTTGTTTTTAGCAATAAATGGATAACCATCATATTGTGATGACTTACTTTATATTTCATTATTGCTTCCTTTAAGCGATTTTATTCAACTTCAAGGGGACTTTTCAAATGAAGATGTTACATATACTCTTACTCAACCCCTTCACTAGCATATAACCGTCCAGAACTTAATAAATTCGTCTGGAGGTAGCAAGAATAATATGTAAAATACGACATCCAGGCGAAGGGATTAAGGGCTGTGGTATAAGTGGCAGAGGAGCAGTGGCGCGGCTAGGTCTCGACGGATGGGGGAGCCGAGGTAGGATCAGGCATTGTTTTTTTGGGGGGCCCAGTGCTACACATTTTCCATAAATAACCCGAAATTTCAAATGGGGAGCCAGTGTTGGGCCAGGGATCTGACCGGGAGGCGGACCAGGCCGCCCAAGGCCACCCCGTAGCTACGCTACAGCACAGAGGGCTTTATAGCACATTTTCTTAGCTACAGTATTTATATTGCATATTAAACATTAACATTCTCTTGTATGTTATTATATATTGTTTTAATATCGACACACTCTGCGTCAATAACGCACAGAAATATGTGAAAGCGTTATGGGCAGAATAAATTGGTAAGGAAGATGTCTTACGAATCTCCACTAAATTCCCCTCTGCCTGCTTCCCCAGGAGACCAAATCGGAGGAGGGACCACCGACCGTAACTCTCACCCTGGACCACATGCAGGGCCCACTGATGGTGCTCCTGTTGGGTCTGGGCGCTGCTAGCCTCTCCTTTGTCATGGAGGTGTTGCTGGTCTGCTGTGTCAGGGACAGGCAGATATAACCGGAATATAGCAACACTTAAACATCGGCTGTCCGGAGTATGTCAACACTTAAACGTCGGCTGTCATAATTACAGGTCTGAATTTCTGGCCCCAAATGAAGTTCCTAAGCTTTGTGAGGCTGTGCCTAACTGCTTATGCATTTCTTTGCTGATTCTCTGTCAAGGGTGATATTTCCATACTTCAGATTTTTTAACAAAGAGGGAGGTAGGTGTGTGCACTCGTCGGCCACAGTGTTTAGTTACCGTCTGTAGTAAGTTTGCTTTCATCTGACGGAGTCGGGTTACTCTTACAACTTAGTCATGAAATTAATTAAGTTTTGGTTATAATGCAAGAATGAGTCTCCTCGGTTACGAGTCAGCTGACTCATCGCAACGATCTGATTACACTTGGCCATCAGCTGATCTGAAAAGGGGAATGAGTCTCCATGGTTGTCAGTCAGTTCATCCCTTCGATCTGACTACACCTGGCCATCATTTGAGCTGAAGGGGTTAGGGATCTTTGTCAGGTAAAAAAAAAAAAAAAAAAAAAGACTACCACTGACTGGAGAAAGTCATGCCCAGAACATCCCACCGAAAAGAGACATATTGAACACTGTTAAGAATTGAAAACTCTGTTGGACTATTCAGTCAGCAGTTTATGATAATTCTGGTACTCGTGTAATGCGGTAAACCTACGAAGCACTATCTTAACACTGGAATATAAGTCTTTGTATGGTGTTAAACCTTGGCTGCGTATTCCATGCAGGTAATGATGAGGGTGGAGGGTGACCAGAACAGTGGCTGACGAGTGTTCGCTCATATGTTCTATCTACTCGTAAGTTGTTGGTAACCAGAGATACAGTTGAGATATCTCAGGTTTAAGATTTCCCAAATCTTGAAAGGGTTACTGGAGACTTTATTTTATATTGTTTTTAACATCTGGAGGACAGAATGCGACTCCAAAATTTAAGAAAAAATGACAGTAACTGCATTAAAAGTTAAGATTCCTCACGTCCTGAAAGAGTTAAGATATGAGAAGTACAGTATTTAATTTAGAAACTTTTTTTTTTTTCGATGAAGCAGATAAGATGTGAGTATGAACCATATTCTGGGTGGCATTGTAGGATTCGTAGCACCTTCCTGTTAGTGAATTATAGTACCTTTTACACCTTGATGTCCACTTTTATTCTAGTAGCAAGACGATGTAAGTAGCATAATAGAGAGAGTATGATGTAGAATAAAACGCAAAGGAAGAGGTGCTGCAAAGTCTTACATGCCACCCAGACTACAGCCTTATATCCGAGGTTAATTCGTGTTTGTTTTTCGGTGTTTTAGTGGAGGGGATGTGGCCGACTACAAAAATTCTTCAGATCAAACACAGGCCACGAGAGGGAAAGAGAATTAAGAAAGGAAGAGGAAACAGTACGACAATATTCAAGGTAGCCAGGAATGTAACGTTGCAGTAGTTCTTCCAGTGTTTTTCACGTAACTTAGAAAAGTGAAATAAATACTAACAAACTGCTAACACAACATGTAGTTTTGTCTTATCTAACCCTAGCAGTGATTAACCCTTGTAGTACGATGATGTTTGTTGTTTTTCTCTCTACACATAGTTCCATCCAGCTTAGGAGGGGCCTTTTGTATTGAAGGGGAAAATTATAACCATATCTTACTCCCTCAGTTCGAAGAGTCATTACTAAGTTGAATAATACTGTGTGATGGAAAGAATGTATGCAGGTAAGTAGGTTGGTTGGTAGGTAGTAGATACGTAGGTAGGTAATGTATAATATATGTATGTATGAATGTATATATAACACTTTAATGGAAATTGCATGCACAAAAACAGAGTATCCCTATTAATTTTAGCCTCCTAACACTATCCTTACTCCTTTCGATCTGCCAAATATGAAGTTATTGATGCACGCCAGGTATTATTAAGGTAAGGAATAGTGCCATGCCGCCTGTTATTTACTCAGTTATATAGCAGTGGGTGTGGCACGGAACCACAAACACAGCTGCCCCTTAGGGTTCTAGTGGTGTGCAGGTTATGTAGTGTACGCATTTTTTTTTTCATTTAATTTTGTTTTTCCTATGTTCATCTGTAAAAAAAAATGGTGGCAGTACAAGGGGTCAGTTATTAGAAATGTACCTATAAAGCGGGAAAATCAAATCCCATAGGCCTATTACTTTTTACTGATTTTATTGTGTACTTCTTCGTTATGCTGATCATCGAGAACAATACTTACATTTACACTGACTTGTATTTTTAGCGTAAGATATACAACCACTGCAGATTAAATGGTAAACAGTAACATCCAGTCCCATACTGCCCTTTGCGAGGCGTAGGGGGCCGAGACTATGCTAAGAGAATCAGAACATTTAAAGACTGGCTATATCCCTGGTATTACATGACTGAAAACCCTCCAGGCATTTCTTAAGGGATTCAGATCGATACGCAGACCACCTGACTTATATTTCAGCCCGAGTGGCGCGCTGAAACCACTAGACTACAAGGCATCGTATTAACAGACTTGATTTTGTATTTAGAGCATCCATGAGGCATATTTTTTTTACCTGTTGATTATTGTACTTGAGTATTCTAGGTGGCATAGAAATTTCGTAACACATTTTCCTTAGCGACTTATGCTTATTAGGCCTAAAAGTTATCTAAATACAGGGTGGTTTTTATATTGCGCTCTCCTATATTTTGTGTAATAGGGATGGCTCAGTCTGCTGGTTTGGGGAGCACAGATATTTTGGATGCTTCGTGAAATGACTAAGAAGCCATACAGTCAGTGGAAGAGAGAGAGAGAATTATCGAGCTTGAAACGAGTCCTGGTAAGTAGAAAAATGGTACTGAGTAGGAGCTGGTAACGCTGATTTGGCCGTTCGCGCAACACGATAATTGGGGTGCCACATACACCAGCATGTGCTTTATCTGGTATCAACAGTAATTGCATCACTAACGATAGAGAAAGAAGAGGAGAAGGAAGAGGAAGAAGAAGAAGATGAAGAAAAGGTCCTACAAAATCACTCTAATGCCATCTTGAACACGTCCTGATTTTAGAGCCGGGTGTGTGAATTATAGGGAACTGATTCTATCACGGACAACAAAAGCACAACATAAATTATTTGGTTAATATCTTCACTGCGATGACGTCTTCTGTTTGTGATTTGATTCAGCTCAGGAGAGACTCTTCGAACTTTAGAGGTTTTCGGAATATACAGTAGGGATTAGTTATGGGTCTGTATTCTTGTTGGCGGTGAAGAGTTTATTAATACCCTTTATTTAGCTTTTATTTCCACATTACATATTAATAACCTGTAATATATTCTTAATGCAAACCACGTAGATATTAAGGAGATATAAAATGCATGAAATAGAACATCAATGTGTCGTGTGCAAAACAAATTGCCATTGAACGGGCCAGCGAGGATACGACTAAAAAGCCATTATTAATCCCTTTATTACTAGCTCTCCTAAGCTGAGTAAAATCGTCTGGTGGCAGCAAGAGTAAGCTTACAAAAGAAGTCACCATAGTGAAGGGGATTAGTACCACCAGTACCTCAAACGATGGTAGAGGGGCTGTGACGAGGGGTGAGTCTTTGCATGGGGTAGGGAGAGGTGCTGCGGCGTGGGGCAGGGGCGGGGCTGGATCGGGGCGAGGAACGAGGGCTTTTAGGGGGAATGGGGATGGGGTACTGAAAGTGGCTGAGGCGAGGGATGGGTCCGGGACTGATACGAGGAGACGTCCTGTACCTGATCCTTTGGGAGAGCCTAGGACTGCAGTGTGAGGAGGGTCTAGGACTGCGGTGTGGGGAGGGTCTAGGACTGCGGTGTGGGGAGGGTCTAGGACTGCGGTGTGGGGAGGGTCTAGGACTGCCGTGTGGGGAGGGCCTGGGGCTATGATGTGGAGAATGCCTTGGACTATGATGTGGGGAGCACCTGGGACTGTGATGTGGGGAGGTGTCAGGACTGCGGTAAGGGGACAGTCCAGGGCTGCGATGGGAGGGTTTAGGGCTGTGGGGCAGAGACGACTTTGTAGTGTACTGTGAAGTGGAACTGTGATGAGGGGACCCACTTGAGTGAGGCACATGCTGTGGTGATTTTGAGCTGCATGAGGTGTACACGCTGCCTCGTTCCTCTCGAGTCTGTAGCTGTTCCTGGCAGCGGGTACAGGTGTTGCCGGTGGTCAAGGTGTCAACGCACTGGCCCAGGCGACTTACATCCTGGGCGAGGGAGTCAAGTACCTCTTTAAAATGGCCACTGTCTTCACGTCTCTCGTCCATATCCCACACCAGTAGATCTAAGCCAAAGCGTAAGGCATCTATACTGCGCTGAACATCCCCATCTCCGTCACTGGTATACTGTGCTGTTTTGCTTAGGGTGCGAAAATTTGCAAAGGCATTCCTACGCCGTGCAGCTTGGTCCCTGGCCCGAGCATTGCGTAGTATGATGTGCACCAACTCTGGTGGAAGACCAGTGTCACGCAGTGTCTTAGGGGTCAGCACAAGCGTCCACCCGTAGAGAGAAGGAGAGAGCAGGATCATGCGGTGCAGTAAGTTGAGGATACGGAGTGGCATCACCCACTTCAGCCACGCACTGAACATGAAGGACTCAAAATGCGCCACAAGTTGTGTCTGACGCACCAGGCGGTCTAATGCAGCAGATTTTTGTAGCCCTTGGATGTCAGATACAGCCAGCCCCACCAGCAGGTTCATTAGTATGATTGTTACAAAAATTAGAAATATTCCAAAGATGGCATGCGAGGTACCAGGGTACATTATGGTCTTGCCGTCATCGAAGAACCAGTCATCATATTCTATCTCACCCGTCATCATAACCATCGTTTTTAACAGCCTGAGTGCGTAAATCTGGAAGGGTGGGTGGTTAGGGAACAGTACACCAAAACTTAGGGAAAATGCGTTAATGAGGGATATGTAAGCGATTAAGAATTTTCCAAAATTTTTGGTTACGTGGGTAAACATCTGAACATACAGGCCAAATAATGGAAATCTACCAATAAGGAGCAGCAACTCAACCCAGCTAAGTAGTACAACGGCAGCAGCGAGATGGTGCTCCCAGTCCTCTGTGTCATATTGCACATACGAGTGGATGGTGATAATCATTGTGAAGATGATGATGGGCCACACCAGCACATTATCCCATGAGGAGAGGTATATCCTCGGAGCATCGAGAACCTGAAATAATTCCTTCACCGCTAGCATGGAGACCCCCACCCAGATAAAGTAGAGGAGGTAGACGAGAAGACCCTCATATACCAACCCACATTGCTCCCTCTTCAGTTCCATTTCATCATCCGCGGACAACACAGCTGCATTTGCTCCTCGTGTAGTATTCACTGGCCTGACAGTGAGTGGGGTGGTAGGAACGGTGAGTTGGAAGGGTGCGAGGATAGTCTCTTGTGTGGTGGAGTTGAGGTGGAGGCAGGAAAAGGCAGGGAAGACCACCAGGATGTAACACGTAAGTGAGACCACCAGCAAGGCATAGAATATCAGGTTGAACACGAAGAAGGAACGCACTCTCAGCCACTTCAAGAAGAGAAGAGTTTCACACAGTGGATGTTTCAGCAGCGGCTTCTGGCCTTCACGAATAAAACAAGACAGCATGCGACACTCCAGCCCATACCCATCGCCTGGCACCAGCACACGAAAGTCCATCTGTACCTGCAAGTACAGATTTGATGATATTTTCGTTAAGAAATATAAATTGTCTACAATATAAGATAAAGGTATACCACATCATATACAGTATTATAAAAGTAATGTATGCATTGCCAAGTAGTTAATAATAGAATTGTGTATAAAAGAATTATTCATGCAAGGTAATGGTGAGTGCAGACCTTTGAATCTCGCTCATGGTGGTCGTGGTCAGTGAAAGATATGGCGGCATCAAGGCTCTCCTGGATGTGGGCAAGCACGGTGGGTGTGCGACGCAGGATGAGGTTGAGAGCGGACACACCACCTGTAGTGCAAGCAGTCACATCCCCACCGTGGTCCAGGAACATCAGTACACAGTATGAGGAGTCATGCAGTGCTGCCATGTGGAGTGGTGTGTACCCTGACTCATCTGCGGCATTAGCGTCAGCACCAGCTTCCAGCAGCAGCCGCAGACACTCATGTGATCGAGACCCCTTGAAGATGCCACTGTGCAGTGGTGTCTTGCGATCACGATCACATGCACTGGGGTCAGCGCCAAAACTCAGCAACAGCTGCACCGTGTCCGAACTCTGAGCTTTGGCTGCCATGTGGAGTGGCGTCTGACCTCTGATGTCTTCCTGGTTGGGATTAGCACCAGCTTTTAGGAGCTGATGTGCCACGCTGCAGTAGCCCTCCTGAGCTGCAAAATGTAAGGACGCCATCTTGGAGCTTCCTCGTGATGCCCTAACATCAGCACCGGCATTAAGCAAGATATTTACAATATCGTCCATGCCCTCACACACGGCAATATGAAGGGGTGTCTCACTGTACAGCACCGTTGGGTTGACAGTGGCACCTAATGATATGAGCAGTTGGACACACTCTGGGTTGCCTCCCCGCACAGCCTGATGCAGCGCCGTCTCTCCACTGGCATTCAGACCAGCATCCACTGCTGCCCCTGCCTCCACTAGCGCTGCCACCGCACCTGCACATCCAGTGCGAGCAGCCAGCATGAGAGGCGTCACTTCCTCGTTTCCATCCCATTCCCATGCTCCACCAACTTTGGCCCCATATTTCAGAAGTACTTTTACAACAGCCTCAGCGCCACTTTCAGCTGCAAGATGAAGTGCACTGAATCCTGCATTATCGCGTGCATCAACATTGGCCCCGGCATCCACCATTGTCTCCACCAGTTCTGCAGCCCCATGTAGGCAGGCCCACAGCAGGCACACGTCCAGCTGCACCCGCGTCCTGCTGGCCCGCACAGTCTCCACAGCCTCCGCCACCTTGTTGGCCTCCAGCTGGTTGAGCACTGTCAGTGGTTGACTCTTGCTGGTGAGGCAGGACCGCAGGGCGTTGATGCGGTGTTCACGGACGGCTCCAGCATTCCAGCCTGAGCTCGCCTCCACCAGCCGCTCCTCCAGCTTAGAGTCCTCTATCTCCTCCTCGCTGGTCTCCGAGGCTGGACTGATACCTCGCACTGACTGCCAGCGTTGCCGGCGCCGGTTGGTCAGCGCACCCAGCCGTCGCCGAGATTTTTTCAGACTGATAAGGAAGATGCAAGAGGGTTACAGAAAGCAGAAAAAAAAACAAGGCATGATTTCGCCTGACTGAAGAGTGTCGTGACCATGATTATCATATCACTGTAACTAAAAAACTTGTAATTAAAATATTTACATATCATAAAAGCAAGAGTATATAGAGGTTGGGGGAGTGGACTTTCTGACCACCACTTGGTGGTGGCCAGGATCAGAGTACAAACAAGATGGAGGAAGAGAAGAAGGGAAAGACAGGAGGAAGTATGTGTTACAAGGAGGGTAGAAAAGTTACAAGAGGATGGAATAAAGGCTGAATATAGAAGGGAAGTGGAGGAGCGATTGGGTAAATATAGATTGGAGCAGATGGGGGACGTGGAAGGTGTGTGCAAGGTATTCACAGAAGAAATCTGTGCAGCATGTGAGGTGGTGTGTGGGGTGAAGAGAAGACGAAAGGGGGTTCAGGGAACAGCATGGTGGACTGAAGAGGTGAGAGAGGCTGTGGCACAAAAGAAGAAAGCATATAATGAGTGGATGAGGAACAGGGGCGACGAAGAAGCTGAGAGACGGACGAGAGAGTTATATGTAGTGAGGAGGAGAGAGGTGAAAAGATTAGTAAGAGAGAGTAAGAAGAGAGTGGATGAGGAATTTGGAAGGAATTTGAGTGCAAAGTGGAGGGAATGTAAGAAAATGTTCTGGAAGGAGGTAAAGAGAGCTAGACAGGGTGCCAACGAAGTCAGTGGGGGTGTGAAAGATAAAAATGGTAGATTACTAGTGGAGAAGGGAGAAAAAGTAAACAGATGGAGAGAACACTTTAATGAACTGTTGAACATAGAGAATGAAAGTAATGCAAGTATAAGTGGCTGGGGAATGGCAGGGAGAAGGAGGGTTGTGAGAAGAGAGGAAGAAATCACCAGGATGGAAGTGGTGGAAGCAATGAAGAAAGTTAAAATGGGGAAAGCCCCAGGAATTGATGGAGTGTGTGGTGAAATGCTGAAGCATGGGGGAGAGATAGTAATAGAATGGATGTGGAAGGTGTGCAGATTGGCTTGGGAGGAGGGTAGAGTCCCGGAGGATTGGAAGTCAGGTATAATTATTCCTCTGTACAAAGGAAAAGGGGAAAAAGCAGTGTGTGGTAATCATAGGGGCATTTGCCTTCTCAGTGTAATAGGAAAAATATATGGTAGGATACTTATTGACAGAGTTAGGGAAATTACTGAGGAATTAGTTGGAGAAGAACAAGGAGGTTTTAGGAAGGGAAGAGGTTGTGTAGACCAGATATTCATTCTTAGATCCTTAGTGGAAAAGTTTCTAGAGAAGGGCAAGAAGTTGTATGCAGCCTTCATGGATCTGGAGAAAGCATATGACAGGGTGGATAGACAAGGTTTGTGGAAGGTATTAAGAATATATGGAGTGGATGGGAAGTTGTTGAAGGCAGTGAAGAGTATGTATGAGGGTGCTAAGGCTGCAGTGCGTGTGGATGGCAAACTGAGTGAATCTTTCCATTTGAAGGTTGGATTGAAACAAGGATGTGTCATGTCTCCATGGTTGTTCAATCTGTATATGGATGGGGTTATAAAAGAGATACAAGGTCGGGCAGTGGATGTTGGAG
>JAGKTI010004986.1:31140-47395 GCA_018397915.1 Birgus latro
AAAAAAACATTTACAAGAGGAATTTTTGCGTAGTTATGTTTGTTTTAGCAGGAAGGACAAGGAGTGTGTAGTCTTCCGGTGTTTGTTACTCCTACAAATCTAACCCATGTTAGAATGAGAGCGGGATTACCTTCACTTATTGTAGGAAAGATGATTAGAAGATAATTATAGAGAGAAAGATGATTAGAGGAAGATAATTATAGTGGGAAAGATGATTAGAGGAAGATAATTATAGTGGGAAGGATGATTAGAGGAAGGTAATTATAGTGGGAAAGATAATCAGAGGAAAGTAATTATAGTGGGAAGGATGATTAGAGGAAGGTAATTATTGTGGGAAGGATGATTAGAAGAAGAAAATTGTAGTGGGAAAGATGATTAGATTTTTCCCCTAGGTTCTAGTTCCTCGCCTGCTCCCCCACCACGCCCCTCTTTCATTTCCTATTCTCCTTACCCATTTCAGTATCCTCCTTAGGGCCCTCCTTTAAGCTGATCAATATCCACCTCTTCTTAGTAAAAGGAAGATTATCGTAGGTTTGTATATAAACCTTTATGTGTTTTGGAAAATTAGAAGAAAGGACTGATTTAGGAGAGTTAAGAATATTCCCGTAGGTCGGTTTTTAAGTGCTCTGCAGATTTCCTAACACCTGTGTTAGCGATTTATGCCACTAGGCTAAGTCTTCCTGCAAGAGTCTGTTATAACAGGGAATCACTTGTAATTAAATTAGAAAATCCCAGCCCAGGGATCGTATTCTCATAGGTCAGTGGAGCTCCCAAACACCTCTTCCTTAGCGATTTATTTTTGGATATGGTTGGTTATTATTGTTTTGTATGTTATTTATGCAGAGTATGACGATTTTGGATGGATTTACTTATCGGGAGGGGACAGTAAGGTGTAATAAATGAAATAAATCGCCTAGGAAAAATGTGTCAGGGAGCTTCCTTAACCGAAGAGAATACGAAATTACGAACGCTTGAGCGGAGATGCCTCCTCAGTAATGAGTTACTCAGTACTTGGCAGGTTTGAGTCCCATTTTAGCCGATTACCTATTGCTTCGTGGCGCAATACGATAATACAGTATCTATAGATCATTTCCTAAACATTTCTCCCTAGTTAGCAACATAAAAGTATTTTACTACCCATCTATAACACGGTATGGAGAGACAGCAGTTTGTCAGATGAGGGTAAATCAGATGTGCGACTTTATTCACGTTTATACCAAACTATTTTTCTGAGGCGAAAGATATTCTGGCAGTCAAAGGATTAATAAAAGCAGAAAATATCAATGAAAAAAATCCGTGTAGCTTCAAGAACAGTCATATGAACCGACCACGCCATTTCTGTTCCCACGGGGTTCTCACTCATTTGCCTCCCCCCCCCCCTGCTGCCTCCCCCGACATCCCTTCTTCCCCCTCCCCATCCCTCCTTCTACCTTTTCCCCCTCACCCAGCCAGCTCTGCGTCCGAACATGTGTAAGAGACTAAATAATTTTAGTTTTATTGGCAAAATATACGTTTGGCTCTTCTTCTTCTTCTTAGGTTAAAGGGTAGTGAAGCGATGATACGTTTGGTTAATAAACCAAACAGTATCATCTACAGACATATTTTTATGGGTTTTCTAAAAAGTGTGTTAGAGTCTGTTGTTTCCTCTGAATTTTCTCAATTGAACTTTCTCCCATCTCATACACGACTCCTCTACCCCAGGCCTGCGGAGGGGCACGTGACAGTCGGGACTACCTGTTCAGACCTGCCGCAGCTTCCTCGTTAGTAGGACGCGTCCACTCTTTCTTCTGCTCGTTTGCCTGGTAAGCCCTTTATTTTTAGCTTAATTGGTTAAGTTATTGTCTTCAATTTGTAGGTGTATGCATACCTAGTTGTGAAGGCGTTTTGTCGCGGTCTAAATGTTCAATTCTTTGTTTCAGCTGACGTAACCGGCACGGACCAGTGTCAAGAGTTACTGGTGTTGCTGCCGTTGACGGTGTCACCGACATCACCGTCCATCGATTCAACACCCCGCTGGTCATCGCATCGTACAAGGTATATCATCATATCCTGCTAGTTATTTAACCTTTACAGGACGATCTATTTTTTTTATATGCTATCCCCCCCCCAGCAAAACGGTAATCAGTGCATCCAGCTCGTCGACTTCACGAAGCTGGCTTATGTTTAGCAATTTATTTCAGTCCGATGACGTATAGTAGCCTATATTGCGTTATGGTCGTCACCAGACGATTAAGCATTTCCCCCCCTTTTTTTTTTTTGTTACGAACTGGAGGGTTAGTTACAGCCTTCAGCAACCCTTTGCAGACCTTCCATGGAATAAATAAAATAGTCCGAAGGTAGCAAGAGTAAAGTGAATGTACGACGTCGGACTGAAGTGTTAACTTTAACCTGGAAGTTATTCCCTTTGCAGGTTATTTTTCGGAGTTCGGTGGGAGAACAGTGCAACGGCGCGACTTGCTTTTCTTTGCACTTCTTGGCCGGTACCATATTTAACATCTTGTTACAGAATACAGCTTAGTATTACAGTTGGGGTGATGGCAGTTTCACTGCTAGTTAAAAGTAAACAGTAGTTAAAATTTGTCTTGCATATGCTTTTCTGGAAGAGTGGATGAAGGTAGACTTTCAGGTTATTTGGAATATTCATTTCGAATTCACTGCTTGTCATGATACGTCAGGGAGTATTCTGTATATTAGTGCCCTCCAAAAACGAGTAGGTATATACTTTGCACCTTTTTTTTTTTTTTTCGAATAACGTTCAGTGCCCTTAACATCCTTCAAAAAGAAGGCGCTCGGATGCAACCCACTAGTCCTGACACTGCACTACCAGCACATCATACCATATACAGTCATACAGTATCAAGCATTTAAACCTAGTTGTATAGGGAATGAAAGTCTGACAGGCGGTGCCCTTAACCTTTGTGGACTCACGTGGCAATTGGCACCTTTTCTTGGCATGGGGCTAATGTTTTTCTTGTAAATTATGATATATATTACTTATTCTATTTGCATTTCATATCACATGTATGGAGCATATCACTTATTTTGCACAATAAAACAAAGACAAAAAATAAACCTAAGTATTACCACAAAAAACAGTTTTTTTTCCGGTGCGCATAAGGTTTTCTTTCGTAAGTGGTAGGGTAACTAGACATATTTACAACCACTTCACATCCACTTTGACATGTAATTACAACAAAACATGAGAAAAAAAAAACACAGCACTTTCCTGTCTTTGCCTGCTATTTACAAACATGCTCCCACGCACCTGTGCTTAGAAATCACATTCACGGTGGTACAGGAAAAACACTGGGCAAAGTGCAGTCTTGCGCTCATGACACAAGGCCACTTCCTTGCGTGCAGTGGGCTGACGTTTTGTCGTTGGGCACACATGACAACGCCTGTACATCACTCGCCCTGCAGGTGTTCGGCCCAGATTGATGAGATAATGTCTTTCCAGTTATTGTGCGCTGGCCGACTTATCAGCCGGTGGCACCTGTTGCACTTGCCGCCTTCCACTTGAAACCTCAACAGTTCCCTACTTTTCAAGGGGCTGCCATGCCAGTTCTTTCTCATACTCTTGTAAGGAAAGACCCTTATCCACAACCTCCTTGTCGGTAGGGAGGTGGCCTGCAGTCCTACCGGACCCAGGTTCAACTCCCGCTGGGGCAGGGAACAGTTTAAGGTTTTGAATTTCCTAAAAACAGACTTTACTGATCTACCAGAAGACCCGCTGACATGTAAAAATACCCTGCATGAGACAGCCCTAGCATGTATTCAGTATGGACGGTGGGTGTTAGCGCCGAAGTGGTGACATGTAGAGGTGTATGGTATGAATGAGGACTACTGAACCTTGCGAGCAGGCTGTGAAGTCTATGCCCAGAGTCGAACACATAAAAATAAAAATAAAGAAAAGGATGTAACTGTTGAGAATACATGTATCCAAAAGGTGCAGAAACGCCTATTTAGGCCACCTGCAGAACTTCCGATGACAATTAATCTCTCCAATCTACATGTCAGATTTATCTACGAGCCGCATGTTGATATTGTAACATTGTAACCACTGACAGCATCTGGCCTAAACAATGGTTGCCTGGTCCTTTAGTCTGTTTTTCCAGTGTCCTGCATAACCCCACAGTGAACTTCTTAAGCATATTCACTTTTTGCTTGTCATGCCAGTGAATGGTCAACATTCTACTACATTTCTGGGTTAACAGGGAACCTTTCTCAGTCTTTTGGGGGGAATGATGGAAAATTCTGTCTTCGGGCACAAACAGTACCACAGGAACCAGTCCCATGTTGCAGCAAATACTGCATCAGTGCCAGAGAAGTGTAATAGTTGTCGATGTAAAGGATGTGGTTTTTGTTGAAGTACCAGTCCATAAACACTTTTACCACAGCAGTAGAAAACCCATGAGGATCATCACTGGGTATATCCACATCTGTAGCTGAGTACAGTATCATGCCTAGCATATATACAGTCTTGCAATTGCATAAGACAAAGAACTTTAAGCTGCAGCGATGTCGTTAGGAAGGCACCTACTGAGTAAGTACTAAACGGGCCCGGAATAAAACAAGCAACTCATCAATAACCATGTTATGCACTGTGTTTTTAGGGCATGACCTCTCGTTACGTAAGTACACAGGCTCAACCTCAGGTTTACCACTGTGTCTTAGGGCGCGACTCCTCACACCACCAGTCACAGGCACAAGCTTTGGGGTCCTTTACTACCTAACCGGGTTAGAACATTTACCAAAGGAACAGGGCAAAAACACAGGCAAACCAGTACAGCACATGTACAGTATTGGCCAGATTTAGACAAACAATACAGTATGGAATACTACTCGTGGCACTTGCAGAGTTTAATCACAACTTAAGTTACAAAATATAATAGCAGAGTGGCACACTGGGTATGATGAGTCCATGGCACACTGCTTGTCTGTCTTAGGGCTACACAATAAGTTCTTGCCCCACACCTGTCTTTCAGAGATTTCTCCCTCGTATCACTGGGGCGTACACTGAACCTGGGGTAGGCTTTTGGGTCTACGGAAGGTCACTGGGGATATCACTGTTGGGTTCACTTGTACTGGGTAACACACAAGGACACTGGGGAGGATGCAAGTGCACTGGGAAGGAGTCAGGAGAGGATTGTTCACTGAGGGAGAGGGTACATTCAGGGGGTACTGGGGGGCGTCGAGGAGTCCTAAACAGGACAGGGAGTGACTGTCGGAGAGTGAGTGTGAGAGAGCATCCTCACACTCTCTGGAGGCTCAGATGTCGGCCCGGGGTAGGAGGGAGGCCGGCAGGAGGTGGGGGCATCGCCTCACGTTGGGAGGCAGCCTCCGGAGTACTGGGGCCCTCGGGACTAGGACCGAAGAGGGCCAGGAGGCGGGTGGCCCGGCGTACTGCCCGGTCTGTGGTCAGAGTGCGGGGGACGGGGACGTCAGGCACCTCGGGTGAGCCCAAGGAGGAGGGGGTGCCCTTCACGGGCGGAGGGCTGCGGCCTCGGGAGGGAGAGGCTGTCAGGAGTCGCCTGATGCCTGGGTGCCCTAGAGAGTCCATCAGCGCCGACTGTCGGGAGAGAGGCAGCTGGACCGACCGGACCCCTGCGTCTCGCCCGTCACATGCTAGACCTGTAGGGGAGAGAGAGAGAGGTGTCCCACTTGGCCACAGGAGGGTCGTTCTGAGCCAGAGACTCGCTCCCCTTCAGGAGGTTCTGGCTTCATGGAGGAGGGGGAGCCAAAGCTCACTCCCTCAGCTTGGCGGGCCCGGCGGGCGCTGCCGTAACTCCACACCGGGAGAGGAGGAGATCCCAAGGATGCTCCTTGAGCCTGGCAAGCCTGGTGGGCGTTACCAAGGCACCCTGACGGAGGGGAGGAAGGGGAAGTTCCGGCGGATGTTCCCTATGCCTGACAAACCCAGTGGGCATTGTCCAGGCGTCCCTCACTCCAAGGGCGGCAGGAGAGAGAGACCCAGCGGGTGCTCTCGGTGGGGCATGCCTGGCGGACAGTACCTTGCTCCTGCTGGGGGGCTGGCACAGCCGCGGCATACCCGGCAGGTGACACCGCAGTGTTATGCCCGATGGGTGCTACCACAGCACTACTATGAATCCCAGAGCTGGTAGGAGGGATCCGGCGGACGCCCTCACGCAGGTCTACTCGGCGAGCGTGACCGTGTTTCTGCTCCTGAAGAAGGTTAGCAATCGAGGAAGAACTGGTGGTCACTTCCTCGCCATCAATTCCGGTGGAAGTCGCTGTGCCGCTGCGTGGGGTGCAAGTCCCAACCAAGTCTGATGAGGGCTGGCCCGGGTGGAGAGTAATGCACCCGGACTGCTACTTCGGGTCTGGTCCGGTTGCGGGGAGGAGGGGCTTACGGGAGAGAGTGGTGTAAGCCGTTGTGGCCCGGAAGGCCCTTTTACCTGCAAGGTGAGCATTTTCTCCTCTTTTTGTTGCTTGTAGGGTCGTTGTCGGTGTGCATTTTAAACCACTTTCTGAAATGGCCGGAAAAGCCTGAGAAATGACTCTTTCAGCATGGTAAGAAGTGGCCTGAGCTTCCATAACCTGTCATTTGGGGCTGGGCCATAGTTCCTGTTGAAGTGTAGGAACTTGAGAATGTCCAGGTACCTGTCCAGCGCTATATATGTACCAAAGACAGGTGTGTGTAAGATTCCATCTACAGACCAATAATCATGAATGACATGCTTCTTTACATGTGCCATTATCATTGTCAGCACAAGCTACACATACATTTCCCCCACCTCCACTACCTTCCATTCTTTCATTTTGCTACTCTGGGACAGGGACACATCAAGCCATCGAACAGATATAACCTGGTGAAAGTTTATCTCCTCCACCAGGCACTGCATAATTATAGTGGTAAATATTGCTTGAAAAGACAGGATGGTTGGTTCTCCTGCCCCCAGGTGCTACCTCTGAACACCTGCCCCAGTTATTTCAAAGGCAGGTAGGGTAGGCTGGAAGTTTTTACCCTCCTCCCACACAATAGTGTCGAGCTTACCGACGCTGGGGCTGCTAGGGTGTGATCTGGCAGGCATAAGGCTCATCTTGGCATTACGAGGATGCTCACGACTGTGTACATGCCCACGGCCATGGGCGATGGGGGGAGGGGAAGGAGAGGTGGAGGTGGGGGAGGACGCGAGTGGTGACTCGCTTGTAGCAGGGACTCCTTGGAGTGATGTTGGCTTGCCACATTTCCTAGCTGCTGCCAACGACCTCGTTACCCTCACATATGAAGTGCCAGGTAGTGGGAAAATGGCCTCTGAGGTGCTACATTGTGGTGATGAAGGTTGTGATGGGGAGGGAGGGCAAGCTTCTTGCTTGGAGTGTGGTGGAGAGATGCGACGGTGGCGTTTATGTAGTACGTGACTGTCATTGTCATCACCATGTCCTTCACTTTCCACACTTCCTGGCATGTCCTTCTCTTCTCCAGTAAAAAATGTGTCACTGTCGTATGCCTCTCCAGCCTCCTGAAGTAATTGTAGGTCCTTATCCGACATGTCTGAGGGAGCAGGGGTGGGCACATGTGACACCTCGCTCTCAGCGTGATAACTCCCTCTGTCTCCAGATGAAGTTTCACCACTTTCAGCTTGAGTAGACACAGTATCCTCCAATACACTTCCTGTAGCACTGCCACTAAGCTCTTTCTTTGTATCCTTCAGCAGGAGTTTGGCTGGAGTGGAAGTAGCAAGGGGGCTGTGGGCGGCGGGGATGGAATCAGACGAGGAGGATCCTGAAGACATTGCACTACACCTGGCCAGGGTGCGAGAGACTGAGTCACATGCCAGTGTGGAGGCAGGAGTATGCCATCACCCTTTGGTGACGAGATAAATTGGCAGCCGCTTCAAATAATGGCGCGAAATCAGTTGCGGCTATAGCTGTCACCCAGTGTTCCTGGTCCACAAATTTTGCATCAGATATAACTGTTACGTGGCGCTTAGGGGTTAAACTGTTAGTCTTGGAGAAAGTTTGGTGGTAAATATTGAAATACAGTTTGGTTTCAGGTACCACTTGATGCAGTAGCTTTTTAATGGTAGGTACAACTTGATGCAGTAGCTTTTTAATGGTAGGTACAACTTGATGCAGTAGCTTTTTAGTGGTAGGTACAACTTGATGCAGTAGCTTTTGAATGTTAGGTACGATACCACTTGATGCAGTAACTTTTTAATGTTAGGTACCACTTGATGCAGTAACTTTTTAATGTTAGGTACCACTTGATGTGGTAGCTTTTTAATGTTAGGTACCACTTGATGCAGTAACTCTTTAATGCTAGGTACCACTTGATGCAGTAGCTTTTTAATATTAGATACCACTTGATGTAGTAGCTTTTTAATGGTAAGTACCACATGATGCAGTAGCTTTTTAATGTTAGGTACCACTTGATGCAGTATCATTTTACCCTCCACCTGATGAAGTCAGAAGAGGGTATTGTTATTAATGTTAGGTAGCTACCACTTCATGCAGCACCTTTTTAATGTTAGTTACTGCAGTACTTGATGCAGTAACTTTTTAATGTTAGGTACCACTTGATGCAGTACCTTTTCAGTGTTAGGTACTACAGTACTTGATGCAGTAGCCATTTAATGTTGGGTACCACTTGATGCAGTACCTTTTTAATGTTAGGTACTACTTGTACAGTACTTGATGCAGTACCTTTTTAATGTTAGGTACTACTTGATGCAGTACCTTTTTAATGTTAAGTACTACAGTACTTGATGCAGTAGCCAGTGGCGGCACCAAGATTTTCAACGTCGGGGAGCAAATGGAGGGCAAGGGAAAATGTTGGGGGGGCAAATTTGTATTCGTGCAGAGCGCTAAGCACAAGCAAAATCAGGCAGGGTCCAGGGGCAAAGCCCCAGTGGGGGCCCAGGGAGCAAAGCCCCTGGAAACTCTAAGCATTTAGCATTGTGAATGATAAAAAAATCAAGTTTCAGGATTTTTTTTTTTTTTTTTTAATGCATCATTCAGTTACTGATTCAGAGATTCCCAAAAATGTTTAACAGTGAATTTTGATGAATACTTTTGCCTTGAAATTTGGAGGAGCTCTCAGTTCAGTCCAGTTGATTTTTAATAGTGTCTTAATTTTGAAAACAAACACATGCAACATATTAACCCGTCGAGTCCCACCGATGTATGATGCACATCATTACTTTTTTCCGCGGACAGACCCACTGACGTGCATTGTACGTCACTCAGTTGCAAGGCCCATTGTGTGCACATTTTTCAACATTCGCGGGTGATTTTTGGTAGGCAAATGTGGGAGACCTTCCTCTACCTGCTGTCAAGCGGGGATACTGCCTGGCCCCACATAACCCCCCCTCCCCCACACACTGGGCAATTCACCTGTTAGCAGTAACCTGGCCAGTAAAGGTATGTTGCCCCACGGTCTCTCCAATGACGAAATTCACAGTGAAAGTGATTCCTGAGGTGGAAGACAAAGAAACAAAGGGGCTAGAAGTAGAAACAAACAGAAATGATGAGGTGGTAATGGCATAAAGGAAGTTGCCATATGCTGGGGTTTTGGGTGAGTTAACAATGCTTTTATCGCCAATATTATTGTGTGAAAACCAATATAGACGTGTACTACACATAAATTCTTACCACATAAATAAATAAATACGTAATTTAAAGTGGCTTGAATTAGTTAACCCTTCCATAATTCGTTTTCTTTAGCCAGGTACCCTAAAAAAGAAGGAAAACGTAAGGCTGAATGACACCTGTATCAACATTTTTAAGCAAAGGAGGGCGATTTCTCTATGAATTTTCAATGTTTCTCACCAAAAGTGGAGGTTTGAGCCAAAAAAAAAAAAGTTGAAAATTGGTCGGGATCTGGGGGTAGGCTGGGTAAAAAACCGATCGGGACTGGGCGGGTTAAAGTATCATGCTAGGTGATCATTTTTCCTCAGCATAGTGATAGTGATGAGGGAGCTGGGTGATTCATCAGTAGCATGCGTAGCTGAAGACCATGAGGTCGCGAGTTCGCGCCTGCCCTGGTAATTACTCACCTGAGAGGTTGCACTTTCTCGGCCCAGGACCCTACACTGACTAAGAAACTTGATGATGCCACCACCTAGAGTGGCTGACTATAATGGGCAAAACAGGGATAACCTCTTCTCTGTCATAATGCTTCTCAGTTAACATTTCCGAACCTATTTATTTGGTGATTGTAATGACAGATCATATTAGTGGTCTTTCCTGGTCATTTTCCTTCTTGTATTGCTTTATTTTATTTATTTATTTATTTATTTATTTATTTTTTAGTTGTACTGGATCTGTCTGGGGGGCAACTGGGGGGGCAAGGATTCTGACTGCGGGGGCATTTTCCCCCCCCCATGCCTCCTCTTTTTGCTGCCACTGATAGTATCTTTTTAATGTCAGGTACCACTTGATGCACCAGATTTTTAATGGTTAGGTAATTCTAGGAAATGTTTTTGGATAATAAAAGAGATAACTGAAGCTAACTTCATTGTGAGGGTTGGGGGTAGACAGAAGAACTTAGGGAACTGTCACCTCTCTTGACTTGGAGAAAACTTAGAGAAAATTGTATGTTGCATTTGATAAGTGACGTTATGTTTATGGTAGTGAAACTTTGGTAGTAAAAGAGGAGACTGTGTATAATTTTGGCATGCAGAAATGAAGATGGCCAGAGAGATGTTTACTGTTTCTTGCAATGACACAGTTGCAAATGAGTAGGTTAGAGGCTGGATGGGAATTGAAGGCATTTATGATGTAATGCATAGGGAATGATTGATTTTGACATGTGGAGAGACTGGACTATGAAAATCTGGGCTAAATGATGTAGGAGTGTGAATGTAGAGGGGAGGGATAGTGCAGATGTTGACCCAAGAAGACACAGTGAGGTTCTACAAAATAATGACCTCAGGTTCAAGGAGCTGAATAAGTGAAAGTCACCTTCTACATACTCTGCACTTTTAAAGCGTTTCTCTACTTGACTGTCTTCTTACTTTTCTTGGCAGTTAACTTGTTGTGAGAGTACAGGTAGATTTAATTTCTGAAGTAAGGTTTGGTGAGGTTGCACATTTGGTTAGTGTACAGCAGGGTAAGTTTGTTGGATTTGGCCATACAGGGTAGATCTAAGTTCTAGTGACGTAGATTATTGGGTTGTTGTACAAATTGTCTTAATTAGGCCTAGGTACACTTTTTTGTATATATGCATCAGTGATTAGGGAAGCAGGGAAAGATATTTAAAAAGTACAGTACAGTAGTACAATTTAGTTTGGGAAACAGTTGAATGAGTGTTTTAAAAGATAGATAAATAAAGATGGTAGTTTTGCTGAGAGTTATGAAATGCATATTGGGGAATGGTAACAGAATATTGTGGGAATGTGGAGTGTGGAAGGAACAGGAATAGAGAGTAATAAATTGATTTTGCGAAGTGTGAAATGACTGTATTCATCGTAAAGTCTTCTGTTTTGATCATAATTCATAGGTAAACTTGGCAGAGATGGGATGATGATAATGAAGAGAATGCAATTGTAGATTATGTGACGGTGGGTGAAGGATTTGAAGTGCTATAAATGTACAGTTACTGAATAGAGTAACAGATCCTGATAATATTATAGTACAGTACTGTATTGTACAATATTAGCAAAGACTTGAATAAAAAAAGTAATAAAATAAAAATGAGCTGCCAGTATGAAAAAATGTTTCAAAATGAGTAGCCAGTATGAAAAATACAAGTTAGAGAATTTAAGAATGAATAAAATTATTGAAAGTTATAGGTTGAAGTTGAGGTGAGTAAAATATGTGTGAAAGTAAATGACTAGGATGTACTGTAGAGAAAATATGGAGTGATTATAAAAGAAATAATAAAATAAGTAATATAATTGTGGCAGCAATTACAGTACTATGTGGGGATGGCACAGGTTCTAAATGACATCCCATACACAGGGTATAGGGGCACACACCAAAATATTCGCAAAGCTCGGGTTTAAGCATATGGTAAAAGACCTTTGCTATTTAAATGCAAAGCCCTGCCAATGCATCAAGGAGCAGTGAAATCAGTTCTCAAAAATATCAATTTTGTTTCCTCATCAGCCGTAATTCCAAAAGAAAAAGGCGTACATGAGCATGTTATGCACCAAAATGCTTCTTAACTGGGGATATTTTTCATACTGAGAGCAGTGTTCAAACTTCAGTATGTGAGTTACAGCCAAAATACATTCTCTAGCGCTCAAGACCTGTTCTCAGATTATAAAAACTCATGGATTCGTGTTGCCTCTTTCCATTTAAACATTTTACGTACTGTTTTGTATCTGTCACAGTAGTGAGCATCATACAGTTAAGTAGATTTATAGTATCACTAAAATGTATTTGGTAGCTAGCCTCTAAGAAAGATCATAAACTGGAGAGCAAATTTTAAAATGGTTGTCAAGATGTAGGGATAGAAAATGTGCAGTTTCAAGGGTTAAATAAAGCACAGAAAGAGAGCACTTGGGGTGGGAGGAGATTCAGAGTTCTATACTCATTAGCATATTCTACAACCTACAAACATTTGTGAGTAGTGTGGAATGTAGCAGTGAGTATGGAGCTCTCTTCTTTCTGTGTTTTAATTATCTCGTGTCTCTGCACTTTTTTTTTTCCATTCCTACATCATAACCATCATTTTATATTTTTTTTCTCTTGTAATGGAAGCAACTAAAGTAGTATGTTATGAGAAATTAATGAAGAGGTAAGAGAGATAATGCATTGTTTGATAGTTACCTGTGTAGCTCTGAAGGGAAGAAAAAAAAAACAGAGGCATGAAAAATGCTTAAAATGATGCATTTAGAAAAGGAGGGAGAAAATTTGGAATACAGAACAGGAAACAGAAAAACAAACAATTAAATGCTAGGAAGAGAGTGAATGAGGTATTTGGAAGAAGGGTAAATAATGAATAATGCAGGAATGGCATAAACAGATAGTACAAGACAGTGAAGGATGCCAGAGGATGAATGCAAAGGATATGTCCATCTATCTATCTATTGCCAGACGCCTTAATCCCGTAATGGGTGGGCACAAACAAATCTCCTCCATGTCACTCTGTCCCCTGCCATTTCGCTGCCCTGCTCCCAGCTCACATCCCCCTCTCTCATATACCTCTCCACTCCATCCCTCCATCTCATCCCTGGTCTCCACCTCACTCACATACACTCTCCTCATCAGTCTCTCACTCTCCATACTCTCCACATGGCCAAACCACCTTAATGTGATCTTCCTAACGCTTCCCATCACATCCACGTCCACACCACAATGCTCCTTAACTTCCTCATTTGTCAGTCTGTCTCTCCATGTGACTCCACATGCTCCTTTCAAATAACTCATTTCCATTGCTTTCACTCTTGACTTCTGTCCTTCCAACAGGGTTCAAGGTTCACTTCCATATGTTAGAGTTGGTATCACAATACTGTCATGTAGCAGCTTTTTCACTTCCATGCTCACTTTCCTGTTCCTTGTCACTGCTTTTAAGGAACTAGCAACCTTTCTTCCCTGCTGCACCCTTTCAAACACTTCACCCTCTAAACTTCCATCCTTTCTCATCACACTACCCAAGTACAGTACTTAAATGAACTCACATTCTCCATATCCTCCCCATCCAATCTCACTGTACATTCACTGACTTGACATCTCTCAAAGACCATCACTTTACTCTTCCTTACATTCACCTTTAGATTCCATTTCTTACACACTTTCCCAAATTCATCTACCAAGCCTTGCATCTCCCCTTTGTCTTCACTTAACTACACAGTATCATCTGCAAACAACAGTACAGGGAGCTTCCAAACACTGCCCTTTCTCACTAGGGCTACTTCAACATCCACTGCGAAGGATATGATGGGGAGTAAAATTTAAGGTTTGGTTGGTAGTGTGATAAAGGGTGAAGATGTGTAGTTGGCAGATGGAGAGAATAAGCAGAAGTAATGATGAGAAATACAGTAGTTATTTGTAGGGGCATAATGGTGGAGGTAAACCAGTGGTATAAGAATGATTTGTAGATGGGACAGTCCACCCAAACATTATCCAGCACAGTATTTCCCCATCAGGAGCATCAGTGGTCATTATTGGCTACTCAGTCCAGGCATTTAAGATGAGAGAGATCAGTCATACATCCCTAAGTAAAATTTGAACAGTAAACCCCAGTCACTCCTCAGAAGCAGACACATGAGCTGCATGTGTTTGTAAAGCCTTAACTGGCCTGACCACCAGGCATTTACAAAAGTGTAGGAGGGCAGTGGTGTGCATTAAAACAGAAACCAGCTTAAAGCCCACCCTTGATCTCCATGCATGCTAAAGACAACTTCCATAAAGTAGCCAAATATAAAGGTGGGAGGGAACATTCTTAGATCACAAAATAAACTGAAGTTGCAGGAAGCATGAGAGGATGACAGTAGATTAGTGCTGAGGTATGGTGGTAATAAAACATTTGGCATAATGCAGTGTGTGAAGACTACATACTGACATGGGATACAGGAAAACTGGGAAAGCACCAGAAGGCAGTTAGTTCTTTGTACTAGGGAAAGGTGGTTAGAAGAGTGTCTCTGAGGGATTTTTGTTGTTTATTAGGCAGACAGTACTAGGGAAGGAGTAATGCTTAAAGATATGTAATATACAGTACAAGATTAGTTCATGAAATTCTTCATCTAGACCTATGCTCAGCTCTTGCAGGGTGCAGGCAAAATTTTGCACTAGGATGGTGGGAAGTTATATGAAGGTAAGTTTTACTCTTGAACACCATTTATTCTTGCTGCAGTTTTGTTGTTTTACTCATCAGTTTTTTGTGTTCTTATTACTTATACAGTACTATAAACACCAGCGAAGATGATGGTGTACCATATATACCAATATAACCAATTTCTAGTGGCATATAAGTTTATTTTCATGGTTTTCTTGATACAGTATTAAGCATTAATTTGGATATTCCTGTGTGTGCTTTGATGTCTAAATATGGCGGATTGACCTGAAAACAGTGCCAAAATTAGGAGTGGTATTGTACATACAGTAGTGTATAGGTAGGGTGTTTTTTGGTTTTCAATTTTTTTTTTTATGGTTTTCTTGGTGTTTGAAATTATTTTGGATATTCCTTTGTGTGTTTTGATGTCTGAATATGGCAGAATGATTGGAAAACAGTGCCAAAATTAGGAAGAGTACTGTACATAGAGTAGTGTATAGGTAGGGTGTTTTTTGTTTTTCAGTGGTTTCTTTGCATAGTTTTCTTGGTGTTTTAAATTGTTTTTGATACAGTATTCCTCTGTGTGTTTTGATAACTAAATATGGCAGAATGACCAGAAAACACTGCCAAAATTAGGAGGGGTACTGTACTTACAGTAGTGTACAAGTAGGGTGTTTTTTTGGTTGTCTGTTTTTATTTTTTGCATGGTTTTCTTGGTGTTAAAAATAATTTTCAGTATTCTGTGTTTGTTATGATGTCAACATATGCCTGAATAAAACACTGCTAAAGTAAACAAAGATACTGTACAAGTGGGTTCGGTATAGCTTGGAGGTTGGGTATAGGTAGGGTCTGAGTATAGGAGGGGGCGATATTGTTCATTATCTGGACATTGCCATTACCCGGACATGCCTTTAGCTCTGTTATGTCAGATAATTGAGGGACTACTGTATGGGGGAGGCGGTGGCTCAATCGGTAGAGAGGTGGCCTGCAGTCCTACTGGACCCAGGTTCAAATCCCCAGTGGGACAGGGAACAGTTTAAGGATCTGAATTTCATAAAATCAGAGTTCACTGATCTACCAGAAGACCCGCAGACTTGTCGTAAAAATACCCTAGCTAATACCAATGCACCAGTCGTGTATGAGACAGCCCTAGCATGTATTCAATATGGAAGGCAGATGTTAGCGTCTAAGTGGTGACATGTAAAGGTGTATGGTATGTAGGAGGACTACTGGGCCTTGGGAGCAGGCTGTGAAGCCTGTGCCCAGAGTCAGACATGTAAAAAATACAGTACAGTATATGTATATACAGTATATATATATATATCTGTATATATATATATGTCGTTTCGTTTTTTGAAGGCTGCAACATGCTTGCATGCGTCGGCCTTTTTGGATTGGAGCGTGTAGCATTTTATGACCTGATGCCCTTCCTGATGTCTACCAATGACCCTTGGGTGGATTCAATCCTCCGACCCTACGGCCAGAGCGGAGCGCTCTAACCCACTGAGCCACGGCTGCTACAATCTATATATATATATCTATATCTATATATATATATCTATATATATATAT
>JAGKTI010004987.1:0-22283 GCA_018397915.1 Birgus latro
GAAGTTAACTATAATCCGTTAACTTTTAAAAAAATTAGCAGATTAACGTGTTAACAAAAAAATTAGCTCCATCATTAATGGATTAACGATTAATGCATTAATGCCCACCACTGATATACGTTGAAGATTGTATCTTTTTTATTATTTGCTTACTATTAGTCAAATTGGAGTATGCCAAGTTATGAAAAAAAAAAGAAAATGCTTGCACAACATTAATTTTTTTCCTGATGTTTGAGAACCACTAGGCAGTACGAGTATAATGAGTAGTAGCCTGTAGCACCAGTCGACCAGGGCAGTACTCCCGAGGTGGATGGCAAGCTGGTGATAGGGAGAGCTGGAGCTCCTGTTTCACCAGCCCTCAAGACTCGATCCTGACCATCTCCCCTTGCTGGACATTTTCAGTGTTTCATTTACACAGAGAGTAGGCCAGCATACTCTCTTAATACCTCTATCTTCAACTGTCTACAGCACACTACATGCACATAAGATATCACACATCCTATTTCACACTCCTTTTTAGCAATGGCCGCTGCAATATTATGATCCAAAGAGGTGGTAGCTCGGATTGCCACCACCGGCAGGGTAGGGCTGGCGGCATGGGGTCCTCCTGGTTGCCATCAGGTGACTGTTGCAGTTTCCAATCTTGCTTGTCAGCGGAAAAGTGAAGGTGCAGCCTTATTCTTTACCAGTATCTGAGGCCTTTCCACCAATATAAATTCAGTTCACTTTTTCCTACAGTCCATATGCTCTCTGGTCCTGTTCCTCACAGAACCACAAATCTCACCCTCAACTAAAACATCCCCATTTTATTTTCCAGGTTACCATCTCCTCACTTACTTCCGTAACAAGGGCGGCACCTGTTGTTATATCAAATCTCTATATGCAGTTGATACTATTTTAAACTTCACTTCATCCAACTTTGATTACTCATTGTACAATCTAAACTATCTAAATGTTACCAAATATATTTGTGCAGTCTATCGCTCCCCCAATGCCTCTTCTGAACCCAGTGTATTTGACTCCATATCCACACAGTTGACTAACCTTAATCTTGCCCTTAGTACTGAAATTACCATTTTGGGTGATTTTAACGTACATAATGTTGAATGGTTATTGCATTCTGCCAGGACTGATGATTCAGGTCTAGAATGCGAGCTGTTTGCAGAATCGTTTAATCTCATGCAGCTGGTAAAGCAACCAACCAGAATACCAGATAATCCTGACCATAATGCCCATCCCTTGGATTTGTTCCGGACAAATAATCCAGATCAATGCAGGATAGAGGTACTATCATCACTCAGATCCTCTGACCACAATCTCATCAAAGCCTCATTAGTTAGTCCCCCCAAACCTCCCCGTTCTGAACCTGTTAAGGTAATTAGAAACTATCTTGCTGACATTCCTTGGCAGTCTTTCCTCTCTAATGATACCAACTCTACTCAGTCCCACATTAGTGATTTAATACTAGCTGGTATAGACTTATTCATACAAGTCATCAGTTCACCAAAAGATCAAACCCCCCAAAATGGTTTGATAACAACTGTGCCAGAGCAACAGCCCAAGAGTCATTAGCATATAACACTTACTTAAAATAAAAAAATCTGAATCACTCTGTCAATTCAAAATTGCTAGAAACCATGCAAAAGCTGTATTAAATCTCGCAAAATCAAACTCTTCAAAATCAAGCATCAAAACTACTTAACAACCCTAATGACAATATAATATTCTGGTCAACTCGTAATTCTTTCAACAATAACTTTACCAAGTCATCATCCATTCTCCTACCAAAATCTTCAGATGGCAGCATTACAAATGACCCACATAGGAAAGCAGATATCTTTGCTAGTACGTTTGCCAGAAATTCTACCATAGAGGAAGTCAGCCAGAACGTCCCAGTACTAGAACTTGACTCCCCCGAAATTGCTCCGCTTAAAATACAGACAAGACACGTAAAATCCATCTTAGACAATTTACCTACCAACAGAGCTCCTGGCCCAGATGGAATTCTCCCAATTGCTTTGAAAAAGTGTTCCCCAGAACTTACCCCTGTTCTTGCTAAATTATTCAGAATATGCATATGTACCTCTTCATTCCCTAACTCATGGAAAGAAGCCAATATCCATCCAATTCCAAAGAAAGGAAGTTCTTCTGATCCCTCTGATTACAGACCAATAGCTGTCACATCTTCTCTTTGTAAAGTACAGTATTTGAAATTTTAATTAATAAACACATAGTTAAACACCTTGAATCCAACAACTTAATCAGTGATAGACAATATGGTTTTCACCACGAAAGATCCACCATTGACATAATCAATCTCCTGACTCATACCATCCATCAATTAATCGACCTATATGGAGAAACTCATGCAGTAGCCCTTGATATTTCTAAAGCTTTCAACAGAGTATGGCACCGTTCCCTGCTGTCCAAACTCCCTTGCTATGGACTTAAGTCTTTTGTTCCTCTGCTCGTCTCATATCTTAGTGACAGAAAAATAAGAGTAAAAGTAGACAATGTGTATTCCAATTTCCACTCAGTGAATGCCAGCGTGCCACAGGGATCAGTTCTGGTGCCAACCCTATTCCTGGTTCATATTAATGATCACTTATCTGTCACCCACAATCCCATCCACTCATATGCAGATGACTCAACACTTCATAGTTCATTCACACTCAGAAACCCATTTACAAAGTCTGATATCTCTAATTCTCAACTTAGTACAGCCATCTCCATAAATCGAGACTTATCTATGATCTGTGAATGGGGACAAAACAACCTTGTCTCATTTGATGTTAGTAAAACCAAATATATACAGTTTACTAATAGGCAGATATTGCCTGATTCGTGTATTACCTTCAGTGCTACTAATATTCCCGTCTCCAAAAGTATTGAAATTCTCGGCATCTCACTTAACAGTTCTCTTAGCTGGACCTCTCATGTCAGATAACTTGCTAAAACCACCTCAAGGAAACTTGGATTATTGTACAGAGTCTGTAACTATTTTTTATAAGAGTCATGTGCACTCTCAGCTTGAATATTGCTCACCCTTGTGGAATGGATGTGGAGTGGTTGCATTAAAACAACTTGACAAAATTCAGAGCAAAGCTGTTGGAATTATTAATAACCCTGCTATTACAAATAAATTACCTCCCCTACAAGTAAGAAGGAATATTGCTTCCCTTGCATTATTTTATAGATATTTTCATGGTAAATGCTCAGATGAAGTTGCGTCCATTGTGCCACCTCTCCATGCCTTCCCTCGTGCTGCACGGTCATCTGGCAGCGCTCTTGACTGGAATGTCACACATCCATAATGCAGAACTTCCGTCTATCAGAATTCTTTTATTCCTCGAACTGCATCTCTCTGGAATTTGCTTCCCCGGAGTTGTTTCCCTCCAAACTTCAACCCACAGCTGTTCAAGTCCATCTGTTACAGATATTTCATGAAAGGAAGACGCCAGTAATCTGGTGTATGGATTTTTTTTTATTCATTTGTTTTTCCTTCCTCTGTTGTGTTATTAAAAAAATAAATAAAAAAATAAACATGTACATGACATCTCACAAACTTTGTTTGGTACCAACATCTAAACTTTGATTGCAGTTTACTCAAAGCATCACGTTGGCAACTTCGCCCCTTTTCCTCTTGGAGCCTTGGCTTTACCTCAATGATTTAGTTATTAATCAACAGCAGGAATGTCTAGCATGCTTCCAAGGACATATAATAAAACAGTTGAGACTTGTCATCCATCCTCTCAGTTGGATGCAGACTTGGCAGTCTAGGAAGTAAGATATGAGGACTCTTGCTGTAGTGTTTATATGAATCAGCAAGTAATTGCTGTAGTACTGGTGGATAAGACAGATAGTAGGACATTCTGTACACCATTTTGAAGCTTGGGAGTGTTTTCTGTATACCTGTATGTTAAAAATACCATGAAGTTGGAAGTATATTAGTGTGTTTGCCAGTGTGGTATTATTACTGTATCTGGAGACTTCATGGTACAGTATTAGTTAAGTTATGTAATGTAGAATACAGACAAAATAATCACTTGTACTGTTTGTGTTTGTATGGAATTACAGTACTACCTTTTGTATTTCATAGGTATATCTTTGTTTATTGATGTAAATGTTTAATGTTTTCAGTACTCTTAAGAGAGCAAAATTATACATATGCAGTCAATCCTCATTATATTTCAGAAATATGCCAAAATATTATGACCACTTGATTTATAAAGCTGTTTTGTTAAATGGGGGAAGGGACATCATATTGTCTGTAAAGGCAGCAGTTGAGCTTTAATGGGCAGTGCTTTTGTAATTTTCAGTGGATGTCATTGCAAAGAATGATATATACAGATAAGGCATTATATAAAGAGTACAAGCTGCAATTGAACATCCTCCTTTCATGCCTTATTGCAGTATTGTAACCTGTTGACTCTCTTAGGTTAGGATAGTAGATAAAAGACTTGTGTATTTTCAGCCACTGTCTGCAATCAATAAATAAATGAAAACCTATCATTTTTACTGTTTGGCCTCTAGAGACAGCAGCAGGCAAGGCAGCGACTAGTGCGTGAGATAGAGGTGCGATTTCCCGGGCCTGGTCGTGTCATGAGTATCATCCGGCCTCAGGAAGCACTGCTGGTTCTGCGACAAATTGGTCAGCAGCGGCAACGGCCAGTCTTCTTTCGTGATCACAGGCCTCATATGATGGCAGAGCATGTTGAATTTGTGGAGGAGGTATGTTACTGTTTTTGGTCTTGTTGTGGCCCCAGGCTCATCTGAATGCGAACCTCTTGGATATAAGAAAGCATCTCACTTCAGCATATTTTTCCCATAAATCCCTTGTTGCATTTGGTTTAAAGCATTGTATGCATTGTGAAAATTAGGTGCATGAGATGAATGTTAGTGGTAGGTGGTGGCGACCATTATCCACTCACTTGATGAAGTGCTACCTACTTCTTCCCTAGCCTTTATCATTCTTTTTCTGTGCCTGCCCTCCTCTCTTCCTATTTCTCCCATCTTTGCTGTCACTTCTTATTACTTTTCTTTCCTTTACAGGCGGCTTTACATTGAGTGACAAGCCAAATGGTTTCCTGTAAGCCATCTTTGCTGTCACTTATTACTTTTCTTTCCTTTACAGGTGGCTTTACATTGAGTGACTAGCCAAATGGTTTCCTGTAAGCCAAGAAGCCATTTACAGTGCTGGGTGGTAACCATATAACCAAACCATATGTGCTCCCTACATGTTAACAAGTGGGTTGGTGGAGGGTTAGTACCCTTCCCTGTAAAACAAAAACTCAAAGTCAAGTGGCCACCCCGTACGGGATTATGGCATCTGGCAAGAGATAGATAGATAGAGATGAATGTGCTTTAGTTAAAGGGGTTGCATTACAGGAGGCATGAAAATTTTTGACATTAATTCACACCTCTCACATTCCACATGGCCATGCAAATCTGCCCATTTGGTTGGGGGCCTGGGCATGTGTTGGGCCATCCGAGGCTCTCCAAAACATTTGCCTTGATTAAATGATATTTAGATTGGGGAATCTGGGGGACACTTAACCCGGTCAAAAACTCCAGTTATATGGTTTCCATCCAGCATAATAAATGGTTTCCTGTCCCCAGGAAACTATTTACCACACTGGGTGTTAACCACATACACGGGGTTTTGGGCCGGGACAGGTGTCCCCCAAATTCCCCTCTCTAAAAATCACTTAGTCTTGGCAAATGTTTCGGAGGGCCCAACCAAATGGGCAAATTCGCATGGCCATGTGGAATGTGAGAGGTGTGAATGAGGAGAGCAAGAGGGTGGAAGTGTTGAATGTGTTCAAGAGTGCGAGATATGCTATGATGGCATTGTGTGAAACAAAGATGAAAGGGTGTGTGAAGTGGAGGAGTGGGAGGGTGTGAAATGTGTAAGATCGGACTTGAGTGGGCGAGGAAGTTGCAAGGAAGGAGTTGCTTTGTTGATGAATGAGGTGTGGCAGAGTGGAATGAGAGATTTCAAATGTGTCAGCTCGAGATGTATGAATGTCAAGTTCAAGTTTGAGAAGGTGAAAGTGGCAGTGATTGTTGGGTAAGCACCATGTGTTGACAGGAGTGAGAGAGAAAGACAGGTAGTAGTAGTAGTAGTAGTTGTTCCCTAGGCAGTCTGGCCGAACAACACCGAGTCCCTAAGGAAGGCCATGACCGAGACTGGTCTTTCCCACAGAGCTCTCAAGGAGTGTATGTTGTGTTGTTGGCATAGGTGATTGTGTGCAATGCAGTCTTCCATGATGTGCTTAATAGTATGGGGTGCTGTGTTACATCCTGGACAGGCATCAGCGATGGAGTTATCCAGCCTCTTCTGATAACTTAAGAGGGCTGGATGATGCCCACATCTCAGCCTGCTCAGGTGGACCCTGTCCTCATGGGGGAGATGGCATTCGGAAGTTATGTATATCAGGAGGCCGTGCATGCAGTTGTGTTGTTTTTGAGTGACTGAATGGAAAGGCGAGTGATTTGAGTATGAATATGCTTCTGGAAGCTGGTCTGAGGCGGGCAGGGGGGAAGAGATGATAGTATTTGTGTATGATATCGTGTGCTGGGTGCTGTTTTGATGTTCCTTGGTGTGTGTGGATGTGCTGCCATGTAGTGTAGTGGATGTTGTGGGTTTGTGGAAGTTGTAGCGAGAATTTGGGTTCCTCTCATGTCTAGATGATCCTTGACTTTGAGGACTTTGGTTTCTTGGTGTAGGTGGTCAGTAGGTGTAGTAGCTGTTCAGCCTGTGATTATTTTTAGGGCTTTGTTTTGTATGGTCTGAAGAGTGTTACAGTGTGTTTTAGTGAAGTTAGGAGCCCAAGCAGGGCTTGCATAATTCATCACTGAAGAAGACAGGTTTTGGGATGTGCTGCATGAAGCAGTGGAAGAAATGCCCAGGAGCTATAAAGTGATCGTAATGGATGATGTGAATGGAAGAGTAGGCACTGGTCCTGAAGATGACATAATGGGTTGTAATGGAGTACCAGGAGAAAATGGGCAGCAACTGAAGGATATGTGTCAGGAAAGGAGGTTGTGCATTTGTGACTCGTATTTCAAACACAAAGATCCACATATGTGTACATGGTATAGAGTGAACGGGGATCGTGTTGAAAGGAGCCTGATTGATTAGGTGGTCGTAGGGAGGTCAGTCCTGGGAATCGCTGCTGATGCGAGGGCCTCGAGAGGATGATATAGAGGTCTGTTAGATCATATGATTGTGGTATGCAAGATCAAGCTGAGAGGAGTGAGGTGGACCAAGAGAGAGAGGAGCAGTCAGGGAGAAAGACTGAAAGTCGAGAAGCTGAGGATCAAAGAAATGGCAGATGAATACTTGACCAAAGTAGGAGAGGAGTTGGAATTAATGAATTGGATTGAAATGGATCTGGACAGAGTGTGGAATGCATATAGGGATTGGGTAGTTAGGAATGCCAAAGTGGTGTGTGGTGTGGCAAGAGTAACAACAAAGAGGAAAGGTATGGCATGGTGGGATGAAGAGGTTAAGAGAACTGTGGAGGAAAAGAAGTGGCTTGAGCTGTTACAGAACAGGAGTTCAGTTGAAATAAGTGAATATATTGAGAGCAAGAAACACGTAAAGAGATGAGTGAAAAGGAAAAAGGAGGAGGTAAGTGATGATCTAGGAAGAAAAATGAATGCAAATTACTCTGAAAATAGGAAGTTATTCAGGAAGGAGGTAGGGAAATGTAGAAGTGACAGCAGAAAGATGTACGAAAGTGTGATGGATGTAAGTGGTAGATTATTAGCCCATGGGGATTAAGTAAGGACCAGATGGATAGAAGATTTTGAAAGCCTGATGAATGGGAATAGAGAGAGCAGAGCCACTGTCACCTTGATTGGTTTTGGGGGGTTGTAGAGAAGGAATGCAGTGCCAGGAAACGTGACTCTCACACAGGTGAAGAACACTGTGAAGTGGCTGAAAAATGGAAAGCAGCAGGAGTTGATAAAGTGTATGCAGAGATGATTAAGTGTAGTGGAGAGAGTGGAATTAAGTGCTTGTTGGAGACATGTAAGTAGGTGTGGATGAGTGAAACTCTGCCAGCAGAGTGGAGAAAGGCTGTGATTGTACCCTTGTACAAAAGTAAAGGTAAGTTTCGTTTCATTTCGTTTCGCGTTTGAAGGCTCCAGCGTGCTTGTATGCGTCGGCCTTGGTCACCTAATGGCGGCTCTCCATGCTGCTCAATCTTTGGCAGCCTCCCTGTTCAGTCCCTTAACCATTAAGTCACACTTAATGACCTCGTCCCATGTCTTTCTCGGTCTACCCCTCCCAACCCCTCCCCCAATATTAACACTTCTCACCCTCTGTACCCAATTATCATCCCCCATCCTCTCCACATGTCCAAACCACCTGAGCCTACCTCTCCTCATCACAACACCAATACACTCCAGTCCCATCCTACCTCTCAACTCTTCCATTGTAAACCCAGCCCCCCCAGGCCTTGCACGCAGGGACGCACTGCACATCCACCTAATCATTGTCATTTCTGTACATTTAAACCTGCAAATATCCTCTTCCTTTACTGCCCAGGTCTCACTACCATACAGCATCACACTCCTAACACATGCTGCATACAAAGACCCCTTAGCACGTAAGGAGAGTCCTCTCAGTGTCAGGAGAGGCAACAGCTCCCTGAACTTCCTCCAACCACTTCTCACCCTAGCAACCGAGCTAGCTCCAGCCCCACCTCCGGCACATAACATGTCTCCCAAATAACAAAACCTCCTCCACACACTCAAGAGACTCACAGCAGATTCAACTCTCTCACGCCTAACAATCAACATCTGCTCTCCCCGACACGCCGCTCACATGAAATCAGCATTATCTCGCATTCTACCTCTAATACCACTACATCTCATGTGCACCCATTTATCACAAACACTACACAAGATGGGATTACTTCCCACACCCTTGTGGCAAACTGCACATGACCACTCTCCCTCTCCTCTGATTGTACCGCCACCAACCCTAGATATCATCACTTTTGTTTTATCTGTATTTACCCTTAAGCCCTTGTGCCCCATACCATCTCTCCACTTCTTAAATCTTTCCTCCGCCTTCTTTTTCATTCTCTGCAATCAACACCAGATCATCAGCATACAACATCTCCCATGGGAGTCCATCTCTGAAGTCACGTGAGAGGGCTTCAAGCACCATGATAAACAAGGGACTCGAAACTGACCCCTGATGCACACCAACATTCACGGAAAACTCATCACTCAAAACTCCATTCACTCTTACCTGAGAGCGAGCACCGACATACATGGCCATAACCACCCTAACCAGCCACTCTTCCAACCCTAGCTTTCTCATTGCCCACTTCACCACCTCTCTAGGGACTCTGTCAAAGGCCTTTTCCAAATCAACAAAAACAAAATACAATTCCATTTTCTTTCCAATATATTTTTCCTGAAGCTGTCGAACAATGAATATGGCATCAGTGGCCCCCCTTGCCTGGCATAAACCCAAACTGCATCTCTTCGATATTCACTCTTTCTCTAATCATACCTTCTAGAACTCTCTCCATTACTTTCATTATCTGATCTAAGAGCTTTATACCTCTGTAATTTCCCCTTTCCAGGGCATCGCCCTTCCCTTTGTACACATTTACATTTACACTCTTCAGCCAATCATCTGGGACAACACACTCATATATAATCATATTTATCAGGTTAGTGACTAACCTCACCCCAGTATCTCCTGAGGCCTTCAACATTTCGGCAGTCAACCCAGACACACCTGCCGCCTTCCCCACCCGCATCCTGCCTATTGCCTCACTCACAATAGCAGTGTCAATCAGAGGCCAAGGGCCAAACACTGGATCTGCTGGTTCCAAACCTTCCTTATCCCAATCAAACTCCTCATTCAACAACCGGCTATAATGCTCTCTCCGTGCATCTTTAATATCCTCACTGTTCACCACTACCCTTCCTTCATCGTTCTTCTCACACTGCTCACCTACAATGTCCCGATTATCCCTCTTCACCTGATTTGCCACCCTGAAAATCATATTTTTCCTTTCTCCATGATTTAGATTATCAAGTAAAAGTCTCTGTGACTCAGACTTCGACCTGTATACCTCTCTTCTAGCCCTGCGCCTGGCAGCCACGTAGTCCTTCCTGTTACCACCCTTCTTCCATTCCTGGAAAAGCCTTCTTTTCTCCTTAACTGCGGCTTCTACACCCTCATCCCACCACCAAGTTATTTTATGTCTTGGTGGGCCTCTTGTCCAACCGCATATTGCATCGGTAACTCTCAAGAGGTTGTTCTTAAGGGCTCTATACTGTTCATTAACACCTCTGTCTACGGCTCCCCGTTCAGCAACCACTCTCCTCATCTCATTATAAAAGGCATCCCTTACTGATTGGTTTCCCAGCTTCCATATTTTCCTCCTAGGTACATACGTCCTCCTCATCACTCGTTCCTTAAGCACCATGTCACAAATCAACAGTTTGTGCTGCTGCACACACTCCTTGCTTCCAATAACTTTAACATCCCTCACTAATCTCCTATCAACCCTCCTGACCAGAAAATAATCTATCTGACTACTATTTCCCCCCGACTCGTACATAATGGACATGGTTGTGTTGCACACAATCATGTCCATTGCCTTCCCAAACTCGAGTATTCTTTCCCCTTCCGCATTCCTCACACCATATTCACATCCTCCATGCCATTATTGTGGCATAAGTTTATTAAGAGTTGTAGGGAAGGTATGTGGAAGAATTATTATAGAGAAAGTAAGAGAGATATCAGAAGTCCTAGTGAGTGATGAACAGGGAGGCTTTAGGAGTGGCATAGGATGTGTGGATCATATATTTGCAGTGAGACAGATAGTGGGAGTTTACGGCATTAGGATCTGGAAAAATCATACAACAAAGTAGACTGAGAAGGGTTGTGGAAGGCTTTGCACATGTAAGATGTAGATGGTAAGCTGCTAGGTGCTGTCAAGAGTTTCATGATGATAGCGAGGCATGTATAAGGGTGAATGGGCATCTAAGTGAATGGTTCATGATCAGTGTGGGCGTGCAACAGGGCTGTGTGATGTCCCAGTGGTTGTTCAGTTTATATATTGATAGGGTGATGAGACAAGTAAGAACACGAGTAGTGGAGAGAGGAATGGTGTTGGTAATGATTGGTAATGGATGGACTAATTAAATTTGTTGTATTCTGATGATTCAGCACGTCTTGCAAATACTGAACAAGAACTTGGTAGACTAGTGCAGAGTTCTGCTGATGTCTGTGAGCATCATGCCTTGAGAGTAGATGTAGAAAAGAGTAAAGTGATAGTAATCGAGAGAGAAGATGACTCCCAGTGTGATGTTACAGTGAATGGAGAGAGACTGGAATTGGTGAGAGAGTTCAAATACCTTGGTACAGTGATAGAAGAGAGAGGAAAATGTGCAAAAGAAGTGGAAAGTAGAGTGACACAAGAAAGGAAAGTAGCTGGTGCCATGAAGGCCATGATAAGAAACAGAGGCTTGAATGTGGCAGCTGTGTGAGGATTATGTGAAGGAGTGTTAGTGCCAACTTTAACATATGGGTGTGAGACTACGGAGTGGCATGAAAATGAAAAGTCAAGAGTGAGAGCACTGGAGATGGGACTCCTGAGGAATGTATGTGGGGTACAGAGAGCGGATGGGATATGAAATAATGTGATTCGTGAAAGTTGTGGAGTGAGGAAGAGTGTGGACACCAGAATCAAAGAGAGTGTACTGAGATAGTTTGGCCATCTAGGGATAATGGATAACAGTAGAGTGGTGAAAAAGTATATCTGAGTGAATTTGACGGAGGGAGGAGGCAAGGTAGGCCAAGGAGAAGGTGGAGGGATATGGTGGATGAGTGTGTGAGGAAGAGAGTTATGGAAGTCAGTGAAGCTAAGGGACTGAAGTTATGGAAGTCAGTGAAGCTAAGGGACTGATGAGATCAAGCTGGCTGGATAAATGTTGTGAGAAGTGCATGATCAGGGATTTGGCACTCCGTTTTAATGCGACAGCATTGGGATTGACTCTGTTGTATACGTTTATGTGAAGCTACAGAATGTGGTGCAAGTTTTTTGGCGTATCAGATAGAGCCAGGATTCCAGGGGCTTGATTGATGAGTAAATGGAAGCGTGGCCATAGGATTGGGCAAACTTGGACTGCCTAGACGTTGCTACTCCACACCTGGCCCTAGGGTGAGAAAGGAGGTCCCAGTGATGATGATGGTGATGTTGATGATGTGAGAAAATGAAAATGGACAATTCTGCATAAAAAGGTATTCCAATATCAAAACATTCTAAGGAAGAAGTTGAGCAATACCATTCTAAATGTAGAATATAGTGTATAAAACACCTGTCTTTTCTCCTTGTTTTACCCTTTTATCTGGAGATATCCTTAAAAATACAGGGGGAAAAAAAAATGTGTATCATCATCATCATCTAATCCAGTGTTGCCCCATGCGGAGTATAGGAGCCCAGGGCTAGGCAAGTTGGTACTGACATTTAAGATGAGACTGACCAGCCTCACTCATCCCTGAGTGGCATTACATGAATGATAAACCCCAGCCACCCTTTGGATATAAATCTGCACCAACTCAATTCGATTGGAACACGTTAATTGCCCACTAAACCACCAGGTGCCACAATTTGGTTATATGGTTTCCAACCTGTGTAGTGAGTGGTTTCCTGGTGTACGGGTGTAGCAACAGAATTTCAGTAAGATGAGCAGAATAAGTTAAATAGCATTCTTCTGTATGTTGAAAAAAAAAAAAAAAACTCATTGGAGTTTCACATTTCCATTTGATTCGTTTTGAAAGTAATTATTTTGTTATTTTCATTCACATGCTTATTCTCCAGTCTGTATTAAAAAAAAATAGATGAGAGTCTATTTCCATATTAATGTTATTTTTTTTTCTCTCTCTCTAACACTTCCCTAAGCATCTTCATTCCAGTGACTTATTTCACTTTATTCAGGACACCAACAGGTGATTTTATTCAGCCTTGGGGAGGTGTCCTGCAGTGAAGGAGATAAACTGGAACACCACTAGATGATTTATTGATCTTATGTCTTGTAGTGAATAAAATTGTCCGGAAAAGGCACATCATTGGATGAAAGAGGTTAATAAATGGTCATAAGGGGTCATCATCATCGTCATTGCCATCGTCATTCATCATCGTTATACTGGACAAGCATACATACATGGTGTATAATGAAACCTGTATCCACAGGGGTCAACAGGAACTCTGAAAGTGGAGGGTTATGTACGTGGAAGGGAGCTGTCTGTCAATGGATTGATCCATGTACCTGGATGGGGGGACTATCAGATGTCCAGGATAGACTCTCGCCAGGACCCTCACCCTCTAATGCTGAGACGGAATGAGGAAGACAGGCTCGATGACAGCACATATCTACTGGAGGAGGCTGATCCTGAGAAACAAGAATCACTGACAGCTACTAATGAGGTTAGTAGCTGTGATTGTAACCCCAGGTTCATCTCAACTTGAACCCGGTGAACTGTAGTCTGAAGTTAACCCTTCTTTTTGGGGGGATAGGGAGAGAGTTGAGGAATATTTTATAACTGGACTGACAGTAAAATTCCTTGGCTATATCAGTGCCATTTTATGAAGACATCTTTTGCCAGTACTACTGAGGTTTGTAAAGAGGCTAAAGGAGATAAGGGAAAAGAGGAGAGGGCTGAAAAGAATTAAGTGAAGGATAATTACTTCAGCAAAATGTGAGATGTGGAAGATTCCGGTGTTGTTGTTTGCTGATGATACAGCATTGCTGAGTGAAGATGAATGGGAGTTGCAAGGTTTGGCGAATGAATTTGGGATTAGAAGAGCAGTCTGAAAGTTAATGTAAACAAGGGTAAAGTTATGGTATTTGAGAGAAATGGAGTCACAGAATGCACAGTGAAGTTGGATGGTGAGGATATGGAGAATGTGAGGGCATTCAAGTACTTGGGTAGTGTGATGAGTAAGGATGGAAGTTTTGGGGATGAAATACTTGAAAGGGTACTTCAGGGAAGGAAGGTTGTTGGTGCACTGAAAGTGGTGATGAGAAATAGGGAGGTGAGTATGGAAGTCAAGAAGTCACTGCATGATAGTATTGTGATCCCTGCCCTGACGTATGGAAGCGAGTCATGGACCTTGCTAGAGGGTAACAAGTCAAGAGTAAGAGCAGTGGAAGTGAGTTACTTGAGAGGAGCATGTGGAGTGACATGGTGGGACAGGTTGACAAATGAAGAAGTGAAGGAACGTTGTGGGGTGGATGTGGATGTGGTTGAGAAGATTAGAAGTACACTGAGGTGGTTTGGACATGTGGAGAGAATGGAGAATGATAGACTGACTAAGAGGGTGTATGCAGGTGGGGTGGAGGGAGGGAGAGGGAGGAGAAGACCGAGGATGAGGTGAAGAGGTGGAGGGAGGGAGTGGAGGGGTACATGAGGGAGGGGGAAGTGAGCTGGGGGGAGAGAAGGCAAATAGTGGGTGACATAGCAACTTGGAAGCATTTGTCTGCAGCCACGCTTTGTGGGATTAGGGTGTCGGGCTATAGATAGATAGATAGATTTTATTCATGCTACATTTCATTCACCTTAACCCCTAAACCACGGGTCATCACTTCCGTGACTTGGTTGCGATGGATCATACCGCGGGACGTCACTTTTGTGATTCTGTGTTGATTTGAATTCGCCTGGGCTTTCAGGTGGTGACTTGTATCATCTATCAGCACTGCCAATGTCCAGCAATAGTCAGAGCTGCTAATGTCATCAGTGCACCCATCCACTGTTGAGAGTTTAGCTATATTCCCCCATTCTAGACTCACCTCCCTACCTCCCCTCCATTACCCTCTCGTGTCGCCTGCTCAGCTGTTCTGCTCTACACAAATCTTCCCTGGATTTTTCCACTGATTCATCCATTGAAATGAGCCATATGCCCTATTCTTATACCAAATAATATATATATAAAAAAATAAGGTAATTGATAGTGCCATACACCTGGAATTGGCTAATTATCACTTGGCAACATCCAGCCTGCACTCGTTCGCTAATTTCTCCTGTTTTTTTCCCCGTGAAATATGCCGTATGAGCTATTCTCGTAATATAAATGCATATAAGAAAGGAAGGGAGGAGCCTGAGTGATATTTATATTCACATGGAACTACCTAATTTATTATGTATTGTCTAGATTTCCTACGACTTATTTCTTAGCATATACATTAGCAGCTGACATTTTCAACTCTTGGCTACCGAGATACGTACAGTACATTCAGTTCATTCTCATCCTTCAAGGTGAAAGTATATCGCAGTCGCCCCCCTCCATTTCTGCCGCTTTTGTGCCCATTATAAAAGGCCCTGTGACCTCTACCCCTACTAAACATCGTGTGGGAAGCGGTAAAGGACTGTAGATATAAGTGTAATAAAGTACTAGAAATAATAAAGTGTGAGTGCATATATGAGTAAGAAATGACAGAATACCAGCAGCGAATTAGTGCGAGTGGGAGGCTTGTATGCGCTCGTATTGTACATTGCTTTCACAGTTTTTTTTTTTTTTTTTTTTTTTTTTTTTTGTNNNTATATGAGTAAGAAATGACAGAATACCAGCAGCGAATTAGTGCGAGTGGGAGGCTTGTATGCGCTCGTATTGTACATTGCTTTCACAGTTTTTTTTTTTTTTTTTTTTTTTGAGTATGGATTCCAAACTAATTGAAAATCATCAAATAGTGTTTCTAGTGATAATATCATGCAGTGGTATTCATATTACGGGATGTCGGGAAGTGTAAAGTGGAGACTTAGTTACCCAACTTCAGAAGTCTCCACAAGTTCTACGGTAGTCAACGAGTGCTTAAAAAACATCCCAGGAGAAAGCTGAAGGTATGTGCCATATGCATATATAATTATAATATTCTAGGATTAATAACTGATTTTTGGCAAATATTTTTAAAAAGTCAGTCGGAGTCCGGATTTGCCCCGGGGGATGGGCACGGCGCGCCTCCGACAACCCCATGGTTAAGGGGTTAAGAGAGACCTTTTATAGAGGTACTAAGGGTCACTAAAGTATCGGTGCACTGGGGGTCTGATGCCTACAATTTCTGACATTACCAACATCTCATTGTATATGAATAATGTCCATTTTTATAAGCATAACATATTGTAGTAGGTGGGGGTGCCCATCATCCACTCACTTATTGTAGGGATGCCATATGGTCTCTACACTGAGTGACAAGCCAAATGGTTTCCTGTACCCAGGAAACCATTTACTACACTGGATGGTAACTATATAACCAGGGTTTTTGGCAGGTTAAGTGTCCTCCAGATTCCTCCATCTAAAATCATGTAATTATGGCAGACATTTCGGAGAGCTTCATTGGGGCCCAATTCCTGCCCAGGACCCCAGCCAAATGAACAGATTCGCATGGCCATGTGGATTGTGAGAAGTTTGAATGAGGAGAACATGAGGGTGGAAGTAGTTTATGTGTTCAAGAGTGCAAGATATGCTGTGATGGCATTGTGCAAAACAAAGATGAAAGGGTGTGAAGTGCAGGAATGGGAGAGTGTGAAGTGTGTAAGATCAGTTATGAATGGGCATGAATGATGCAAGGAAGGAGTTGCTTTGTTGATGAATGAGGCATGGCAGAGTAGAATGAGAGATTACAGATGTGTCAGCCTGAGACGTATGTATGTCAGGTTCAAGTTTGAGAAGATGAAAGCAACAGTGATTCAAGCATATGCACTGGGTGATGACAGGAGTGAGAGAGAAAAACGGGTTTTGGGATGAGCTGGATGAAACAGTGTGAGAAATGCACAGGAGCTATAAAGTGATCGTGATGGGCAATACAAATGGAAGAGTAGGCACTGGTCCTGAGGATGATGCAATAGGTCGTAATGGACTACCAGGAGAAAATGATAATGGGAAGCGACTGAAGGATATGTGTCAGGAAAGGAGTTTGTGCATATGTAACTCGTATTTCAAACACAAAGCTTGACATAAATATCCATGGTGTAGAGGGAATGGGGATCGTGTTGAAAGGAGGCTAATTGATTACATGTTCATAGAGAGGTCGATATTGGGAATGGTTGCTGATACGAGGGCCATGACAGGATGATGTGGAGGTCTGTCAGATCATATGATTGTGGTATGCAAGATCAGGCTGAGAGGAGTGAGATGGACTAGGAGAGAGAGGAACAGTCAGGGAGAAAGACTGAAAGTCGAGAAGCTGAGAAACAGAGAAATGGCAGATGAATACAGAACCGAGGAGTTGGAATCAGTGAATTTGAATGAAATGGATTTGGACAGCCTGTGGAGTGCATACGGAGATTGCTTAGTTAGGAATGCTAAAGTGGTGTGTGGTGTGGCAAGAATAACAACAAAGAAGAAAGGTATGGCATGGTGGAATGAAGAGGTTAAGTGAGCAGTTGAGGAAAAGAGGAAGCAATAGCTAGAGTGGTTACAGAACAGGGGTTCAATTAAAACAAGAACTGAATATATTGATAGCAAGAAACACATAAAGAGAATAGTGAAGAGGAAAAAGAATGAGGTAAATGATGATCTAAGAAGGAAAATTAATGCAAATTACTCTGAAAATAGGAAGTAGGTGGGACATGAGTTAGTTCTGTGGCTAGAGTGAGGAGTGGTTGGAAGAAGTTCAGGGAGCTGTTGCCTTTCCAGACATTGAGAGGGTTCTTCCTCCTTGCTAAGGGATCTTTGTATGCAGCATGTGTTAGGAGTGCAATGCTGTATGGTAGTGAGTCCTGGGCAGTAAAGGAAGAGGATATTTGCAGGCTCAGACGTACAGAAATGGCAGTGATTAGGTGGATGTGCAGTGCGTCCGTGAGTGCAAGGTCTGGGCGAGCTAGGTTTATAATGGAAGACTTGAGAAGTAGGATGGAACTGGAGTGTATTGGTGTTGTGATGAGGAGAGGTAGATTGAGATGGTCTGGGCATGTGGAGAGGATGAGGGATGATAATTGGGTGCAGAAAGTGAGAAGTGTTAATGTTGGTGATAGGGTAGTGAGAGGTAGTCCGAAAGATGTGAGACGAGGTCATTGAGTTTAGCCTCAGGGTTAACTCACCGAGTCCCACTGACGGACATTGCACGTCGCTACTTTTTTCCGTGGACAGACCCACCGACGTGCATCGTACGTCAGTCAGTTGCAAGGCCTGTCGTTTGCACATTTTTCAAGATTCGCTGGTGATTTTTGGTAGGCATATGTGGGAGACCCTCCTCTACCTGCTGTCAAGCGGGGATACTGCCTGGCCCCACCTGACCCCCTCCCCCCTCCCCCCACACTCGGCAATTCACCTGTTAGCAGTAACCTGGCCAGTAAAGATATGTTGCCCCACGGTCTCTCCAATGACGAAATTCATGGTGAAAGTGATTCCTGAGGTGGAGGACAAAGAAACAAAGCAGCTAGAGGGGGAAACAAACAAAAGTGATGAGGTGGTAATGTCATAAAGGAAGGTGCAGAAGAGATGAGGTGGTAATGTCGTAAAGGAAGGTGCCATATGCTGGGGTTTTGTGTGTGTGAGCAATGCTTTTATTGCCTATATTATTGTGTGAAAACCAATATAGACTTGTGCTACACATAAATTCATACCAAATAAATAAATAAATAAATACGTAATTTAAAGTGGTTTGAATTAGTTAACCCTTCCATAGTTCGTTTTCTTTAGCCAGGTACCCTGAGAAAGAAGGAAAACGTAAGGCTGACTGACACCTGTACAAGGTCAGGAGGGTGATTTCTCCATGAATTTTCGATGTTTCTCACCGAAAGTGGAGGTTTGAGCCAAAAAATATATATATATATATATAGTGGTCGGGTTCTGAGGGTCTGTCTATCTATCTATTGCCAGACGCCTCAATCCCGAACGGGGTGGCCACAAACAAATCGCCTCCATGTCACTCTGTCCCCTGCCATTTCACTACCATGCTCCCAACTCACACCCCCCTCTCTCATATACCTCTCCACTCCATCCCTCCATCTCATCCTCGGCCTCCCCCTCCCTCTCGCCCCCTTCACCTCACTCACATACACTCTCCTCGTCAATCTTTCACTCTCCATCCTCTCCACATGCCCAAACCACCTTATGGTGTTTCTCCTAACGCTTCCCATCACATCCTCAACCACACCACAACGCTCCTTCACTTCCTCATTTGTTAATCTGTCTCTCCATGTGACTCCACATGCTCCTCTCAAATAACTCATTTCCACTGCTCTCACTCTTGACTTCTGTTCTTCCAACAGGGTCCAAGCTTCACTTCCATATGTCAGAGTTGGTATCAAAATACTGTCATGTAACAACTTTTTCACTTCCATTCTCACCTACCTGTTTCTTATCACTGCTTTCAACAAACCAGCAACTTTCCTTCCCTGCTGCACCCTTTCGAGCACTGCACCCTCCAGACTACCATCCTTACTCATCACACTGCCCAAGTACTTAAATTCACTCACATTCTCCATATCCTTCCCATCCAATCTCACTGTACACTGACTGGCTTCACTTCTCTCGAAGACCATCACTTTACTCTTCCCCACATTCACCTTTAGATTCCGTTTCTTACACACTCTCCCAAACTCATCTACCAAGCCTTGCAGCTCCCCTTCATCTTCACTCAACAACACAGTATCATCTGCAAACAACAGTACAGGGAGTTTCCACACACTGCCCTCTCTCACTAGGGCCACTCCAACATCCACTGCCCGACCTTGTATCTCTTTTATAACCCCATCCATATACAGATTGAACAACCATGGAGACATGACATATCCTTGTTTCAATCCAACCTTCAAATGGAAAGATTCACTCAGTTTGCCATCCACACGCACTGCAGCCTTAGCACCCTCATACATACTCTTCACTGCCTTCAACAACTTCCCATCCACTACATATATTCTTAATACCTTCCACAAACATTGTCTATCCACCCTGTCATACGCTTTCTCCAGATCCATGAAGGCTGCATACAACTTCTTGCCCTTCTCTAGAAACTATTCCACTAAGGATCTAAGAATGAATATCTGTGGTCTACACAACCTGTTCCCTTCCTAAAACCTCCTTGTTCTTCTCCAACTAATTCCTCAGTAATTTCCCTAACTCTGTCAATAAGTATCCTACCATATATTTTTCCTATTACACTGAGAAGGCAAATGCCCCTATGATTACCACACACTGCTTTTTCCCCTTTTCCTTTGTACAGAGGAATAATTATACCTGACTTCCAATCCTCCGGGACTCTACCCTCCTCCCAAGCCAATCTGCACACCTTCCACATCCATTCTATTACTATCTCTCCCCCATGCTTCAGCATTTCACCACACACTCCATCAATTCCTGGGGCTTTCCCCATTTCAATAAGTATCCTACCATATATTTTTCCTATTACACTGAGAAGGCAAATGCCCCTATGATTACCACACACACTGCTTTTTCCCCTTTTCCTTTGTACAGAGGAATAATTATACCTGACTTCCAATCCTCCGGGACTCTACCCTCCTCCCAAGCCAATCTGCACACCTTCCACATCCATTCTATTACTATCTCTCCCCCATGCTTCAGCATTTCACCACACACTCCATCATTTCCTGGGGCTTTCCCCATTTTAACTTTCTTCATTGCTTCCACCACTTCCATCCTGGTGATTTCTTCCTCTCTTCTCACAACCCTCCTTCTCCCTGCCATTCCCCAGCCACTTATACTTGCATTACTTTCATTCTCTATGTTCAACAGTTCATTAAAGTGTTCTCTCCATCTGTTTACTTTTTCTCCCTTCTCCACTAGTAATCTACCATTTTTATCTTTCACACCCCCACTGACTTCGTTGGCACCCTGTCTAGCTCTCTTTACCTCCTTCCAGAACATTTTCTTACATTCCCTCCACTTTGCACTCAAATTTCTTCCAAACTCCTCATCCACTCTCTTCTTACTCTCTCTTACTAATCTTTTCACCTCTCTCCTCCTCACTACATATAACTCTCTCATCTGTCTCTCAGCTTCTTCGTCGCCCCTGTTCCTCATCCACTCATTATATGCTTTCTTCTTTTGTGCCACAGCCTCTCTCACCTCTTCAGTCCACCATGCTGTTCCTTGAACCCCCTTTCGTCTTCTCTTCACCCCACACACCACCTCACATGCTGGACAGATTTCTTCTGTGAATACCTTGCACACACCCTCCACGTACCCCATCTGCTCCAATCTATATTTACCCAATCGCTCCTCCACTTCCCTTCTATATTCAGCCTTTATTCCATCCTCTTGTAACTTTTCTACCCTCCTTGTTATGCATACTTCCTCCTGTCTTTCCCTTCTTCTCTTCCTCCATCTTGTTTGGACTCTGATTCTGGCCACCACCAAGTGGTGGTCAGAAAGTCCACTCCCCCAACCTCTATATACTATTGCATCCATTATACATCTTCTCATCCTTTCATCCACACACACAGTCAATCATTGCCTTCCGTTCATTCATTCCCCAGTCCTCTCTTCTCACCACTCGCCATGTATACCTATGGATCATTTTGTGCCTGAAGAGGGTATTAATACTACCACCAACCCCCTCCCAGCACAAATGTCCACTAAAGCACTGCCATTCTCATCCATCTCTGCAGGCACATCCCACTCACCAACCACTCCATCCACCTTCTCATTCCCCACTTTTCCATTCATATCTCCAATCAGAAACACTCTCTCATTCCTTTCAAACTTTTCCAAGCAGGCTTCCACATTTGTCCAAAACTCTTCTCTCACTCTACTTACACGATCTTGCGTTGGCGCATACACGCACACAATTGCCCACATTTGTAGTCCAACTTTCACTCTTACCCACACAATCCTTGACCCAACTGATCCATACTCTCTTACATTCTCCTTCCACCTGTTGCTCACAACAATACACACTCCCTCTTTCGCCCTCTCATTCTCACCCACTCCTGCGCATATACCCCACCCATATTCCCATTCTCTCACACTCTCACCTCGCCATTTAGTTTCAGTTATTCCACATATATCCACTTTCGCACTCTCAAGCACCTGTACAATCTCTCTCTCTTTCACCTCATCATTCATACCCCTCACATTCCAGGTCGCAATCTTTATCTCGTCCTTTGTCCGTTCCTTTGTCGTCAACTTTTGGTCAGTCCTGGTCCGAGGCTTCCTGTTCGTATTTTTAGTTAGTTGTTTTTACGGGGTGGGGCACTAACCCACCACCAACCCTTTTAGTCGCCTCTTACGACAAGCAGGGATACTGGGGGAGAATTCTTGAAAACCCCCTACCCCCAGGGG
>JAGKTI010004987.1:26287-47391 GCA_018397915.1 Birgus latro
CACCAACCCCCTCCCAGCACAAATGTCCACTAAAGCACTGCCATTCTCATCCATCTCTGCAGGCACACCCCACTCACCAACCACTCCATCCACCTTCTCATTCCCTACTTTTCCATTCATATCTCCAATCAGAAACACTCTCTCATTCCTTTCAAACTTTTCCAAGCAGGCTTCCACATTTGTCCAAAACTCTTCTCTCACTCTACTTACACGATCTTGCGTTGGCGCATACACGCACACAATTGCCCACATTTGTAGTCCAACTTTCACTCTTACCCACACAATCCTTGACCCAACTGATCCATACTCTCTTACATTCTCCTTCCACCTGTTGCTCACAACAATACACACTCCCTCTTTCGCCCTCTCATTCTCACCCACTCCCGCGCATATACCCCATCCATATTCCCATTCTCTCACACTCTCACCTCGCCATTTAGTTTCAGTTATTCCACATATATCCACTTGCGCACTCTCAAGCACCTGTACAATCTCTCTCTCTTTCACTTCATCATTCATACCCCTCACATTCCAGGTCGCAATCTTTATCTCGTCCTTTGTCCGTTCCTTTGTCGTCAACTTTTGGTCAGTCCTGGTCCGAGGCTTCCTGTTCGTATTTTTAGTTAGTTGTTTTTACGGGGTGGGGCACTAACCCACCACCAACCCTCTTAGTCGCCTCTTATGACAAGCAGGGATACTGGGGGAGATTTCTTGAAAACCCCCTACCCCCAGGGGTGTGTTGGGTAAAAAATCGGTTGGGACTGGACGGGTTAAAGGACTAAAGAGGGAAGCTGCCAGAGATCATGCAGCATGGAGAGTCGCTATTAGGTGACCAAGACTGATGCATGCAAGCATGTTGAAGCCTTCAAAAACAAAAACGAAACTTCCGAGGTTCTTTAGACTTCAGAATGTAAGTTACCCTGAGTTTGTACCCTTTCAATACTTTAGTCAGTTACTGTACCTAAGTTAACTGTATTGCATTACTTTGTTTAGTGGGTAATTAAGGCACGCCAATTGGATTGAGCCTGTCCAGGTTTACATCCAAGGGATGGTTGAACTTATTTCTCACATAATGCCACTCAGGAATGAGTGATGCTGGTTACTCTCATCTTAAATGTCAAGACCAACTTGCCTAGCACTGGGCTCCTATGCTCCTCATGGGACAACAAAGGAGTAGATGATGAATGAATGAATGAAATGAAGCAAATAAACTATGTTACGAAAAGTTTTTTTTTTCCAGCCTCACTCCCCCCAGTAAAAAATCCTGCACATGGCCCTGGTGCACATTAGATGACGGGAAATATGGCAATTAATCATTTCCATCTGTTGGGGGGGGGGATCAGTCTATCGTCGAAATTGTTGAAAGAAATCCCCTAAGTAACTAGGGAGTACTGTACCCCCACAGTGATGTGACAGTCACAGTGTGCTAACATCATGGTCTTGACACATGCTCACATTCCTCTCAGGGCGCCTTTTCACTGTCCCTTTCAATCACATGGACCATTTATTGTCCCGACCTTGACTTTTGAATGCATTAGTATCTTCTGTAATCCACCATCAGTGTAACACCTTCCTTGCATTATTGGAACCATGATGTCCCCTCAAGCAACAGAAAAGCCCTGAGTGTGGGTGCAAGGGCAAGTTAGTGCCACTTGCTATTGGAGAAGGCATGACATTCTCAAGATCTTTGTGTAAGGATGATGTAGTGACTATAGAGAGATATGGTAAGACCATTAAAGATTTCTGGAAGACACACAACATAAAAGACGTTGTGGTAAATGCTGTGGCAGCTCAGCGGAAGGTAACACAAGAAATAATTCAGCACGGATGAAGAAATCTACAGTCCCACGTCTACCCTGTGGTTCCACCTGCGATGATCACAGATGTTCTGAGGGTAACAGAGATGGCACCTTACATCCTGGGAGAAGATTTTGGAGACGTTACAAGGGAGGATATCCTGCAACTTGTCGCTGAAGCACCGGTGACAGTGGATGGCATCATGAATGAGATGGAAGAGGAGCAGCTACAGGAGGAAGATATATCAGAAGAACAGAAGCCAACTGTATGTCATACCCCTAGGCAACTTAGCTGCATTCTGGAAGTAGAAAACATCTTAACCTCTCTATGGCTGCCAGTGTTGAATGACGTTTTATCGGAGCATGGCCAGCAGTGTCGATGCAACACCACCTGTAAAAAACTGTGAACAATTTTGGGAAGGGAATGAAGATCTAGGATATTTTGACACAGACCTACTCTAGCCTCTAAACCACTCAGGTGGTCAGTACATCTCGTGAATCAGTCATGAGTGGAAATCAGTCATTTGCTCTCCACAAGAGTAAGTAAGAATAAGAAAGCAAAAAGGTCAAGGAAAGAAATTGTGTTTCCCAGACAGTGACTGCTTATCGATGTTTGTTCTTGGCCTGGGAAGGGAGGGAAGAGAGATAAACATCCCTCCCATTCCCCTCCTTTCCCCAGTGTACAGCCCCCAATCCCCAACCCTACGGTGGTGGGGGGGGGGGACATGATCTGACCGCACTATGGGGTGGTACTACTACTCTGTGGCCAGATTGTGTTAAGAAGAATTCTGCCACTGTATTTCTTGCGTTTCGCAGAAGTAGACTAAAAGGGACGGGGTGAGGGGACTAGGGACCCCCTCCTCTGTTTTTTAGTTCCTAAAGAGAGACAGGCCAGAGAAAGGGATGGGGGATCAAGTTATCCCCGTACCCTGAAGGTTGGGTCTATGAATGTGCGTGGATATAGTACGATTGAGGCTAAAGGGGAGGAGATTGGGAGAATGTTTGTGAGAAGAAAGTTGGATGTGTTAGCTTTGAGTGAAACAAAGATGAAAGGGAAAGGTGAGTCTACGTTTGGAAGTGTGAATGGAAGATTGTCAGGTGTTGATAGAGGAAGGGCAAGAGAAGGTGTGGCCTTGTTAGTGAGTCCGAAAGTACAGCAGTGTGTGATTGAATGGAAAGAGATGTCATCGAGACTGATGTGGGTGAAAGCGAAATTTGAATGTGAGTTGTGGGTATTTGGGAGTGCATATGGGCCTGGTAGTGAAAGGGATGAAGAAGAGAAGGAGTCTTTCTGGAATGATGCTGATGAGTGTTTGCAGAGCTTTGGAGCAAATGTGATTGTGGTAATGATGGGGGATCTGAATACTAAAGTGGGAAATGTAGCAGTTGAAGGTGTAGTTGGTATGCATGGTGTGCCTGGAAGAAATGAAAATGGGGAACGAATGATAGGTGTGTGTGTTGAGCGAGAGATGGTGATTGGGAATACCTTGTTTGAGAAGAAAGATATTCATAAGTATACATGGGTGAGACAGGAGGTTGGAAGGGTTGTTGACACAGCATTGATGGACTGTGTGGTTGTGTCCAGGAATATAATAGGAAGATTGTTGGATGTGAGAGTTTTAAGAGGGGAGGGTAGAGGTATGTCTGACCACTACCTGATGGAGGGAAAGTTGAGAGTAGGTAAGAGATGGGTGAGAGGTAGGAGAGTTAGGTGTGGCAGGGAGGTTTTGAGAGTGAGTGAGTTGGATAAAAGAGAGAAAATGATAGAGTATCAGAAGAAATTGAGAGATCACTGGAACGCAGTGAAAGATCAGGAGAGTGGCAGTGTGGAGGAGGAATGGCAGTTGTTTAAGAGTTCTGTGGTGGGGCATGCGGAAGAGCTGTGTGATGTGAGATGAGTGGGTGGTGTTGTATGAAAGGGAAGTGAATGGTGGTGCGAGGAAGTAAGTATGGCTGTGGCTGAGAAGAGATGTGCATGTGAAGTGTGGTTGCAGAGGAAGGATGAGGTGTCATATGAGAGGTATAAGGAAAAGAGGAATAGGGCAAGAAGGGCTGTGTGTGATGCTAAAGTGGCAGCAGATGAGAGGTGGGGTAGGCGGTTGACTAAGAATTTTTGACAGAATAAGAAAATGTTTTGGAAGGAGATGAAAAGGGTCCGAAAGGGAGAGTCTGGGAAGGAAGAGCGAGTAAAAGCAGAGGATGGAAGGATGTTAATTGAAATGGATGCAGTAAGGAAGAGATGGGCGGAGTATTTTGAAAGATTGTTAAATGTAGAGGAGGAAAGGGAGGCTGAGATTGTGGCAGATGGAAGGGTGCAAGGAATAGATGTGTTGGGAGAGTTGAATGAATCTTTGATCACAATGGAGGTAGTGCAAGAGGCAGTAAAGCAGATGAAAACAGGGAAAGCTGCAGGTATGGATGGGTGTGCTGTGGAATGCCTGAAACGTGGTGGAGCGACTATTGTTGACTGATTAGTAAGATTGTTGAATATGTGCTTTGTGCAAGGTATGGTGCCAGTTGACTGGGCAAGTGCTTGTGTGGTCCCATTGTATAAAGGTAAGGGTGATAAGTATGATTGTACTAGCTTTAGAGGTATAAGTCTGTTGAGTGTTGTAGGTAAGGTGTATGGTAGATTGTTAATTAAGAGAGTTAGAGAGGGTACAGAGGGAGTGATTGGTGATGAGCAGTGTGGCTTTAGGAGAGGAAGGGGATGTGTGGATTAGGTGTTTGCTGTGAGACAGGTGTGTGAAAAGTATTTAGCGAAAGGTAAGGATGTGTTTTGGGCGCTCATGGATTTAGAGAAAGCATATAATAGAATTGATAGGGAGGCTTTGTGGAATGTTTTAGGATTGTATGGGCTTGATAGCAGGTTACTAAAGGAGTGAAAAGTTTTTATTTAAATAGTAGAGCATGTGTAAGAGTGGGAAATATTGTGAGTGATTGGTTTCCCGTGAGAGTGGGGCTGCGGCAGGGATGTGTGATGTCGCCTTGGTTGTTTAATATTTATATGGATGGTGTTGTAAGGGAGGTGAATGCAAGAGTGTTAGGTGGAGGACTGAGTCTGTTGAATGATGGTAGAGAGTGGTATCTGAAGCAGCTGCTGTTTGCGGATGATACTGCACTGGTGTCTGATTCAGAGGAGAGATTGAGACAGTTGGTAGAGGAGTTTGGAAGGGTGTGTGAAAGGAGGAAACTGAAAATAAATGAGAATAAGAGTAAAGTGATGAAGTGTACAAGGTTGGTAGATGGTAGGAGGATGAATATAGTTTTGAATGATGAGTTGCTTCAGGAGGTAGAGTGTTTTAAGTATTTAGGGTCACATGTTGCTGTGGATGGAAGAACAGATGCAGAAATGAAGTTTAGAATGATGAAGTTGGAAAGGTGCTGGGAAGAATGAAAGAAGTGTTTAGATGTTGTTCACTTAGAATGGATGTAAAGAGAAGGCTGTATGAGGGTATTGTGGTACCAACTGCATTATATGGGGCTGAAACATGGAATATGGGTGTAGCAGAGAGGAAAAGTTTGAATGTAATGGAGATGAGGTGTCTGAGGAGTATGTGTGGAGTGACGCTTATGGATCGAGTGAGAAATGATGAAGTGCGAAGGAGAACTGGAATTGTTCGGGAGATGGCTGATCGAGTTGAGCAGAGGGTGTTTCGATGGTTTGGGCATATGGAGAGAATGGATAATGAGTGATTGGGGAAAAAGATAACTAGATCTGATGTGAGAGGTGTAAGGCTGAGAGGAAGACCGACCACAAATAGGATGGATGGACAGTGTGAAGAGAGCGTTGGATGCAAGAGGGTTGTCTGTTGAGCAAGGAAGAGTGGCTGTGCGTGATAGAAATAAATGGAGGGAAATTGTGAATGAATAAATGATGACGCAGCCCTGAAGGGATATTCTCCCGCATTTTGTCTGATCAGCTGATCAGATCAGGTGAGGGTAAGGGGATGGGTCCACTATGATTCAGCAGGGATAAACCAGCTTTGCTGTCGGGCCCTGCTGCGGATGTCACTGACTGCACTGTATAGTTGACCCTCGTGCGGTGTGGTACGGTGAGGATCTGTCCCTTCTCCCCTTTGGGACTAAGATGTGAATGAATTTGTTTGAGTGGATGAGTAAATTGGTAGTGTGTTGACCTGTCTCAGCTACCTCCCTTTTCTTGGGGGAAGCAGCCTATGTATATTATAGATAGATAGATATTTGTGTCATTATTTCTTTTATTATACTGTTTTCCTTTTATTTTTTGTATTTGCAGGAAAAATATTTATATTCCTTGTTTATTGTACTTACAATTTCAACTTGGAACTTCACTGACTACTTGCCCCTCCCCTCCCAGCCCACTGTGCTTATCTCTGTCCTTAATGTTTTTTTGACCATGAGGGTTGTCCTTACACAGCTGCACCAAGGCCACTGGGAAACAAGGCCTGTTCGCTCAGTCTGTGATTTCAAAACTTGGGTCCGACACTCCTCTCCCCAACTCACTCTCGAGCCCACTGAACCTCACTTGCTCTGTGTACACATTTCTTACTTGTATTTGCTCCTCACATACTGTATAATTTATGTAGACATTAGGTTATGAATATTAACTAGATATATATTTTAAAATCATGCCTATTTTATTAAGGTAAGCATATTACAAGAGCAGATAGAACAGTAATAAAATAGATATGGTTTCCGCTTTTATTGATATACATATCATCACCGTAATTATTATCAGCGTCAGCTGTTTACATTTATAATTCTGTTGCCCACTTCACTTCTCACACAAACAAACTCATCACGTTTTACTTCTCACATTAATATCTACCACATCACTTCACCCTCCACTTTAATTCTCATTAAAGTCCATTTAAACTTAATACTCCTACCTTCATCAGTCACCACTGCATCAATCCACCCTCCACTGTATCTCATTACATCCATTACTTCACTGTATTGCAGCACTAAAGTGGTGTCACATGAGTGATATAATGCTGCAATATAGTGAAGTAATGGATGTAATGAGGTACAGTGGAGGGTGGATTGATGTGGTGGTGATTGATGAGGGCTGGAGTGTTAAGTTTAAGTGGATTTTAATGAGAATTAAAGTGGACGGTGGAGTGATGCGGTGGATATTACTGTGAGGTAAAACGTGATGAGTTTGTTAGTGTGAGAAGTTAAGTGGGCGATTGAATTATAAATGTAAACAGTTGATGTTGATAATAGTTATGGTGATGATATGTATGTCAGTAAAAGTGGAAACCATATCTATTTTATGACTTATTTATCTGCTCTTGTATTATGACTAGCTTAATAAAATAGGCATGACTTTAAAATATATATCTAGTTTATATTCATAGCCTAATGTCCACATAAATTATATGTGAGGAGCAAGTACATGTAAGAAGTGTGTAGACTGAACAAGTAAGGTTCAATGGGCTTGAGAGTGAGTTGGGGAGAGGAGGGTCGGACTCAAGTTGTGACATCACGGACTGAGCGAACAGGCCTTGTTTCCCAGTGTCCACGGCTGCATCCATTATCTTTCTCCTCTCTTTCCTAAACCACCCAGAGTAAAAAAAAAAAAGAACTCCAAACAGGACTAAACATTATAAACATAATAAAAGAGGGAAGACATAATTATGATATTTTTATTAATAAGTACGTTTGCAGTATTATGTACTGAATTTGTTCATTTTACATATTTCTCGTTTTGCACAAGCATTTCAGCAACATATGAGGTGTTCTTGTGTTGAATATACAGATGTAAAACCTTCCTTTCCCTTCACACTTATTCCCTCATTCGAGGTGCTAATCTCGGGTTGTATCGAATCTTGGCCAAGACGGTTCAGCCTATACGCGCACAGCAGCACCCATTATCTTGAAACAGATTAAAAATAGCATCCTTCTTCTCTCTTTCCACACAAGCTAAATCACCCACTGAAAAAAAAAAAGAAAAAAAAGGAATAAACATTATAAACTTAAGAAAGAGGGAAAACATTCATAATTATGATATTTTTATTTATAAATGTCTGTGGTATGGTTCATCCATTAATTTTTTGCATAGACAACATAGAATGGCAGAACATGAGTGGTGCTTGCAACAGACCGTGTGAGCTTGTTTGCGTTATGTTTTTGCAAGAAGAGCAATTGTTCACACTGTAAAATTCCAAAAGGCAAGGTATTGTCAAGAGTAAGTTGACTCATGTGGTGTTGGATGATTTGTATTTTTATGGCGTTAAAATATGGCGTTCGTGATAGTCATCTATTGCCCCTTAAGTCGTATCTGTCAGACAGATCTCAGAGAGTGGTTGTTGATTACACTAGCTCTGATTCTGCTCCACTTCTGTTCGAAGTCCCTCAGGAATCAGTTGTGGATTCAAGTCTACAGTATTTACAGTCTACATGAGTATAGTGGTACAAACTTAAAGTGGCGCATTGGGTGGGGCCGGACCCTTTGTACAGTATTGCTAAGTTTCCCAAACCTGCGATGTGAAATGGCTGTTATATTTGTAAAATGCATTGCAAATAAGGTAAACACATATGAATACAATTTTAACATATGTATTATAATATATGGAAGAACAGAAAACTTATTATGCATAAAATATTTATACGGCATTACAGAAACGTGACATAAATATTTTACAGCGTTGCTAAAAAAAGGTCGTCACTTTTATCTGCTTTTACCGTAGTTCTGGAGTGGGTAATAATGTCACAGTTATGATTATAAGATAATGTGCAGGAATATAAGTAAAAATATTCCAGTTTCTTAGTAAAAAAAAAAATACATTAAACCCTTGTGACCGGCAACACACAGACCCAGTCTCAGCTGGGGAACACTCATTTGTGACCTTGACACAGACAGAATGACAGCTCAGCCAGCCCACTCCTCACAAGACTTTTACCTCCTGGGTGGTGTGGAAATAAAGTAAAATTTACAATATGTACAATATAATGTAAAAGAAAATATCCCAAAATGTATCTTAAAATACCACAGATGAGAGAGGAAGAGAGAGAGAGAGAGAGCAGGCAGCCCAGGAGCCTGGGGGATGTAGATCTCTCCAGGGAGACCTACATCCCCCAGGAGAGAGAGAGAGAGAGAGATGGAGAGACAGGGGGGGGGGGAAAGGCCAGGCCAGGAGCAGTGTTGAGTGGATTGTCAGGCTGAGGAAGAGATGGAGGAAGGAAAGGAAGGAGGGAGAGAGAGAATGATTGAATGAAAGAAAACAAATCATGGCACCGCAACAGCGAGCTCATCTGCCGCCATATGTAAAAAATAATATTTTTTCAAAATCTAACTAGATGTAATAAAAACAAAAGAAAGAAATGAATGCACAAGTTTATAAGTCACTCATAAAAGAAACAAAATTGGAGATGCACATCCCACAGGAGAGAGAGAGAGTGAGTATGGAAAACGTGGCATCACTGTACACAGGGTCCGGCCCCACCCAACGCGCCACTTTAAGTTTCTACCACTATGGTTTATTGTCTTTCCCTGCTGCTTATGACATTCCCTGTCATTTTTATGCTGATGACACACAGCTCTGTGTTAAGATGTCAGATATTAATGATACCAAGACAGCTTAAATCTGTAATGTCTGATATTAATATTTGGTTGGCTAGGAGGAAACTTTAGCTGAATGACGATGAAAGTGAGATCATCAGAAGAAGAAGAAACAGAAGGGATGGCGACATTGATAATCCCCTGGCTTTGAACATTGGTGTGCGACAGCTTTATCCAGTCAGTTCTGTTCAAAATCTGGGTGTTCATTTCACTTCAAAGTTAAATTACAAAGAACATATTAATCAAGTTGTCAGAGGTGTAACTTGCTTATCAATCTGTACTTTGTGAGAGAATTCCTGAATAGATGTTGCCTCTTAACACTGGTCCATGTAGTGGTCTTGTCTTGTGTTGATTATTGTAATTCACTGTAGACTGGTCTTCCAAATGATATACTAACAAAAGTTGTCTGTGTTGAACAGGGCACCAAGGCTCATCTGTTGTCTCCTCCTGAGAACCTCCACTATCCTGTTCCTAATTGAGCTGCATTGGTTACCAGTAAAGGCTAGAACTGAATTTAAACTTTGTCTTATTACATTCAAGGTTCTTAAGTTTGATGAACCAAAGTATCTTGCTGAGTTGTTAAAACTCCCATCAGCACACCCAGGTGTGATGTTACTTAGTGAAGATGATTCCTTGCATCTTGACGAGCCTGGAGCCATTCACCAGTCATCTTTCTGTGATCGTTCTTTTGTTACAGCCCCTAGAATATATAATAGATTGCCATCGTCCACGAGACAGCTGTCTTCTGGGGAATCCTTTATGAGACAGCTGAAAGACTTTCTTTTTTCAAAATCCTATGACCTTGAGAGAGGTACTAAGACGGATGATTATAGGGTTTAATTATTACCACTTTCATATTCTTTTACTGATGAAGTTTGTATTGTATTTGAGAGATGTCCCAATTCTTGTATTTGTAAAAATAATGTATATGTGTGTCAAGCACAAGTGAATTCCTTATGGAAGAACTGGCGCTTTTGAGAAACAAAAGACCCCCCCCCCCCCTGGGGGTAGGTTTTTTTTTCAAGAATTCTCCCCCAGTATCCCTGCTTGTCGTAAGAGGCGACTAAAAGGGTTGGTGGTGGGTTAGTGCCCCACCCCGTAAAAATTAACTAAAAATACAAACAGGAAACCTCGGACCAGGACTGACCAAAAGTTGACGAAAATGGAACGGACAAAGGACGAGATAAAGATTGCGACTTGGAATGTAAGGGGTATGAATGATGAGGTGAAAGAGAGAGAGATTGTACAGGTGCTTGAGAGTGCAAAAGTGAATATATGTGGAATAACTGAAACTAAATGGCGAGGTGAGAGTGTGAGAGAATGGGAATATGGATGGGGTATATGCGCGGGAGTGGGTGAGAATGAGAGGGCGAAAGAGGGAGTATGTATTGTTGTGAGCAACAGGTGGAAGGAGAATGTAAGAGAGTATGGATCAGTTGGGTCAAGGATTGTGTGGGTAAGAGTGAAAGTTGGACTACAAATGTGGGCAATTGTGTGCGTGTATGCGCCAACGCAAGATCGTGTAAGTAGAGTGAGAGAAGAGTTTTGGACAAATGTGGAAGCCTGCTTGGAAAAGTTTGAAAGGAATGAGAGAGTGTTTCTGATTGGAGATATGAATGGAAAAGTAGGGAATGAGAAGGTGGATGGAGTGGTTGGTGAGTGGGGTGTGCCTGCAGAGATGGATGAGAATGGCAGTGCTTTAGTGGACATTTGTGCTGGGAGGGGGTTGGTGGTAGCTAATACCCTCTTCAGGCACAAAATGATCCATAGGTATACATGGCGAGTGGTGAGAAGAGAGGACGGNGTGAGCATGGAAGTGAAAAAGTTGTTACATGACAGTATTGTGATACCAACTCTGACATATGGAAGTGAAGCTTGGACCCTGTTGGAAGGACAGAAGTCAAGAGTGAGAGCAGTGGAAATGAGTTATTTGAGAGGAGCATGTGGAGTCACATGGAGAGACAGACTAACAAATGAGGAAGTGAAGGAGCGTTGTGGTGTGGTTGAGGATGTGATGGGAAGCGTTAGGAGAAGCACGTTAAGGTGGTTTGGGCATGTGGAGAGGATGGAGAGTGAAAGACTGACGAGGAGAGTGTATGTGAGTGAGGTGGAGGGGGTGAGAGGGAGGGGGAGGCCGAGGATGAGATGGAGTGGAAAGGTATGTGAGAGAGGGAGGTGTGAGTTGGGAGCGTGGTAGTGAAATGGCAGGGGACAGAGTGACATGGAGGCAATTTGTTTGTGGCCACGCCGTTCGGGATTAAGGCGTCTGGCAATAGATAGATAGACAGAAGTACATACTGTATATTATTTTATGAATTTGTTCATTTTACGTATTTCTTGTGTGGAACAAGCATTTCAGCAACATATGAAGTGTTCCTGTGGTGAATATATGGATGTAAAATCTTCGCTTCCCTTCACACTAAGTCCCTTGTGCGAGGTGCTGATCGTGAATCGTATTGAATTTTAGATGCTGCAGTTCAGCCTGTAAACACAAAGGAGGACCCATATCTGGTTAGAGTCTAAAAATATCATCTCTCATTTCTCTCTGAAGACAAACTAAACTGCTCAAGCAACAGAAATAACTCAATACTTGCATAAACACAGTTCTGTCTATCTATTGCCAGACGCCATAATCCCGTAAGGGGTGGCCATTTGACTCTGAGTTATTTGTTTTACGGGGAGGGGCACTAACCCTCCACCAACCCACTTGTTGACACGTAGGGAGCATGTATGGTTTGGTTATATGGTTACCACCCAGCGTTGTAAATGGTTTCTTGGTTTACAGGAAACCATTTGGCTTGTCACTCAATGTAAAGCCACCTGTAAAGGAAAGAAAAGTAATAAGAAGTGACAGGAAAAATGGGAGAAATAGGAAGAGAGGAGGGCAGGCTCAGAAAGAGAATGATAAAGGCTAAGGAAGAAGTAGGCAGCACTACATCCAGTGAGTGGATGATGGTCGCCACCACCTACCACTATAAACACAGTTAACAGAAGAAAAGACTTTTTTTTTTTTTTTTTTTTAAAGGAAACCTCCCATATAATGTACTGATTTTGTTTGTAATACATATATCTAGTCATTTCAAAGCATCTCACCACCATTGAATTTTTTTTTTTTTTTGGGGTGGTGGTGGTGGGGGGAGGGTTGAAAATATGGATATTTTTTAGTGCAATTCTTGTTCACTCCTCTGCAAAGTTTTCACCAGCATGTACGCAGGCATTTGGTGAAATTTTTCACGCTTCATTGCGAAGTACAGGATGGATCTAAAAAGCTAAAAACTGCACTCCCAGGTGCACCAGATGCCTCTCTTCAATTTGGCAAAGGAAAAAAATTGATTTTCGAAACCCCAAAAAATGGTTCCTGAGCCACCCTGTGGGTCCTGACAATTTCCAGACCCATAGTCATTGAAAGGTTAAAGTATGCTTGCTTGAATCTGGATCTCCCAACTGAGAGATTGCATGACATTTATGCAGACAAAGACAAGCATGTGGCTAATGAAAAGCAGTTGCTAAACAAGAAGATCAATGAATCCTTGCAGCAAACTTATCACTCACTTCTTGAGTCAACTGGTACTACCTCAGCTGCCACCACCTTCCTCCACACAACCTGGACCTCCTCCTGCACCAGACCCCACCCTGGACTCACCTGATGATGCTATAGTGGTACCAACTTAAACTGGCGGCTGGGGTGGGGCAGCAATCTGTGTACAATGGTGCTAAGTTTCCCAAACCGGCGATGTGAAACGGCTGTACTATATGTAAAAGGCATCACAAATACGGTAAACACATATGAATACAATTTTAACGTATGTATTATAATATATGGAAGAAAAGAAAACCACCCCAGCCGCCAGTTTAAGTTTGTGCCACTATAGGAGGAGTGATTTTGAGGCCTAGCTTCAGCTCTTAACCCCTCCTGTCCGGCAGATGTTGTCGCGAGCCCTGCCCCTAGCCAGGCATTCCCAAGAAATATCGAGAAAATCGTGTATTTTTAAAGCTTCATATTTCAGTTAATACTTAACCAGATAAAACAAACTGCGTGTCATATTACTCAGCTTCCAGCTGATTGCATCACATGGTCTATGAAGTGCATGTAGGGAGAGTGAGTGAGTGGGGAGTGAGGGCAATTTTTGTTGTTTTTTTGCCGGTGTCCTTATGCGTGGCAGAGGTTCGGTGACACAGCTGTGGCTTATACTAGCCTTCCACAATAATAATACTTTGATAACACTTCCAGAAGACCAAAATCCACTACAATCACTATTCATCCATCCATCCATCATCCAATCGTATGTTGCCCCACAGAGAAGCGTAGGAGCCCGGGGCTAGGCAAGTTGGAGGGTGACCAGTCTCACTCATCTCTGAGTGGCATTACGTGAGCAATAAACCCCAACCACCCCTTGGATATAAACCTTCACCAGCTCAGTCCGATTGGAGCGCCATAATTACCCACTAAACCACGGGGGGCCAAAATTTGGTTATATGGTTACCACCCAGCTTAGTAAATGGTTTCCTGGTGTACAGGAAACCATTTGGCTTTTACTCAGTGTAAAGTCACCCATAGGCAGAAGGAAGAGGAAAGAATGAAGGAAAGAAAAACAGAAGAGGGAGTGTAAAGTCACCCATAGGCAGAAGGACAAGGAAAGATTGAAGGAAAGAAAGACAGAAGAGGATTGAAGGATAGAGGAGAGGAAAGAGAAGACACCCAAGAGCAGCACTACATCGAGTGAGTGGATGGTGAGCGCCCCCACCTACCACCGAATTTTCCACCATAAAATTTTTTCCCCTGTGGTATATACTTTTTCATCATAGCATACAGACATGGAAGCTTTCAATAAAAAATAAGGTACCGTATACAGGGGTGAATTCGGACGATTTTTTCATTTTTTTGTGCCACGTAACCTAGTTTTTAGTTCAATCCAAGATCTTAAGGATTGTATGTGGAGCTGGTCCACTAGGGTTTTGAATCATAGCAGTCAGAAATTTACAATGTTTCATGTATAATTATAGCAAGTATAGTAATGAGTGTCCGAATTTGTACTTAGACTTTGGTGAATTCGGACACACTGTATAAATTCGTACATAAATAGAAAATGAACGCAGATGACTAGCCTGGGTTCCCAGTTTAGTCTTGGCCGTATGTGGTGCCATTTCGGATGTTTTGGGGCTTTTTAAAAAATGTTCTTCCAATACAAAAATAATGTCACTCCCTGACAAAATAAGCTAATGACTATTATGGGATATGAACACAATATCAATTTAATTTTTTCTTTGATTTAAATAAAACATATTAGAACACATGTAGATAATATAAATCTATCTATAATCCCTAGTACTGTACATACTTAACAATCATTTCTGACTAATAATTTCTTCCTTTGGAAGACTAATGGAAAATTAGTTAAATGTGATATCTAACATCATTATTTGGTTTTACCAATTATTTGTTTGCTTTCTTCACTGTGATAAGGACCTTGATCTCCACCAATTCTTTTCTTATATGTATGAGTCATTGGGTGTCCATGCTTAAACAGGTAGTACCATAAAAGCTCAAGAGTATACCTGTAAATGACACACATGAACCCAGTTACACACAGTATCCACATCTGGCAAATTATAGGCAATAGTACATTGTAAAAAGTTATTTTTTCGTTCATACTCCCCCTGTCCGAATTGACCCCAGTGTCCGAGTTGACTCCAATTTGCGAGAAAAAAAAAATCATTAAATGCCCAATAATGAGATTAACTGAGAAGATAATGCCAATTACTTACTTTGCACTTGCACAGTACGCATGAAAGTACATCTGGGCACCGAAGACTTTCCTTCATCTATTCATCAACATTTCTGGCAGAAAAAGTTTGCCAATGATACGAATTTTATTCTTTTTATACATGTTTGCTTTTTAGTATATATTTGGTATGTGTCACGTGATATATTAAAGATCTTTATACACAAAAGTACAATAAAGAATTACAAACAATTGAGCACAAACAGATTTCTAATATCTTTATTCATTAATTATTAATTTAAATAACTTTTTATTGCAATAACATCCGAATTTGCCCCGAATCCGAATTCTCCCCAGTTTACGGTACTGATTTCATCATGAATCAAACTTTCTGCTTCCATTATTCACGTAAATAGAGAAGGGTTGCGTGAGGATTGACACAACTCATTTCCTCCTCCCTCCTCCACCTCCTCCCCCTCCCTTTCTCCACTCCCTACCTCCTCTTCCATCTCCTTATCCTCCTCAATATTCCCCTCTCCAGGTTCATCAATACACTCTGAATCATTCCCATCATCGGAAATAGCAGGTGAACGTACAGGGAGAAATGATGGGCACACTGTGGAGTCACGTCCTCCACCCTCCTCACACTACGCATAAATATCGACACTCATTATGGCCGTTGCTTTCCTGAAAGGAAGTCACTTTCTCCACTCACAGTTGGTGATAATGTCACCTCGAGTTTTCTCCCTATCGCACTATCACTAAGACGTTTTCTTCTCTGGCTTTTGAACTTCGTTGGTGTTGAAGTCGGCAGCTGCGGGCGCTCAGTCAAGGATCCGGACACAGGGAAAGGTTTTTGCATAGGTCTGTCCATTACAGAGATACTCAGGTGACTGGAGCATGACTCAGATGCTTGCAGGATGGTTGCCAGTGGCTGCTTGTGTGGAGATAACTCGTGAAATATTCAAACAATGCCGTGAAACACTAGATCATATATACAAGAGCTGTTCAAAGAGTATCCGACCTTTGGCCGGGAAAAATATAAGTATTCACCTGGCGGTCTGAAACACTAATCCCCTTCAAAGTAGTCTCCTTGGGACTGCACACACTTCTCCCAGCAGTCCTGCCATTGTTGGAAGCATTTCTGGAATGCATTTTTGGGAATGGAATACAGCTGGGTCATCGCATTCCAAACTATGTCTTCTCGTGACTCAAATCGGGTCCCTTTCAGTGGCATTTTCAGCTTGGGAAACAGCCAAAAATCACATGGAGCCATGTCGGGAGAGTAGGGAGCTTGATGAGCCACAGGAGTGTTGTGTTTGGCCAAGAAAGTTTGAATCAGATGCGAGGAATGAGCTGGTGCATTGTCATGATGCAGCTGCCAAGTTCCCACTGCCCACAGGTCAGGTCTCTTGTGTCGCTCATTCCTCATATCTGATTCAAACTTTCTTGGCCAAACACAACACTCCTGTGGTTCGTCAGGCTCCCTACTCTCCCGACATGGCTTCTTGTGATTGTTGGCTGTTTCTGAAGCTGAAAATGCTGCTGAAAGGGATCCGATTTGAGTTACGAGAAGACATAGTTTGGAATGCGATGACCCAGGTGTATTCCATTCCCAAAAATGCGTTCCAGAAATGCTTCCAACAATGGCAAGACTGCTGGGAGAAGTGTGTGCAGTCCCAAGGAGACTACTTTGAAGGGGATTAGGGTTTCAAACCGCCAGGTGAATAATTCTATTTTTCCTGGCCAAAGGTCGGATACTTTTTGAACAGCCTTCGTATGTGCATCCCAGACAGCCCTGGGAGGACATGTAAACTTGACACCCAGATGGGATGGGTTAAGGGATTAGAGGCACTGCATATTCCTCTTCCTCTAGCCCCTCAGCCTTGGATAACCCCCTCCAAACACTACTTGGTCATTTCTGCTACCTTGTCAAGGTTTGTTTAAATCCATTGTTAGTATCATTATTCTTGTACAGTCAGTATTTAATATGCCTGCTGATGATCAGTGTGTTTTTATGCATGTATCCATGTAAGTGATGGGAATACAACTTTCAATTAAACCATAACAGGAACTTCTATATTTAACATGCCTACTGATCATCAGTGTTTTTATGCATGTATCCACATATGTGAGGGGGTACAACTTACAATTGAGCCATAACAGGAGCATCTTAAAAATTTCTGAAGGTCTTCCCCCCACACTAGCCACGTAACAATGTATCTTATCGGACTGTTTACACAGAATTTGTTTACATGGTGATCTTACTGTCCACACTTCCCACATAAAACAAGGGCCCACTGTAATATGAACTGTCTTTTAGAATTTTAATGTGCAGACCATAATGAGGGTAACTGTGTCATACATTAACTTGAGGTGATCATTGTTGTGGTGGTGGGCTACAGTATTTTCACTAATCATAACATTTCTCCATGACAGTTGATAAACAGAGACCTCTCCAATGGTAAACACAGGGTTTCAGAAGTTGAAGATAATTTAAGCAAAATATTGCATACCTTAGGGTACTTGTATGGTGCTTGCCAGTAGGTGACATCAGTCATAGGGTTAACCATCAGAATTAACCATCTTGCTGTGCAACTGAAAATTGGTTATGTTTTATACTACAGTTGTTTTGTGTATCAGATTAATCCATTGGAGAGAGAGCAAACATATCCAAGTGATGATGAGATTGCTGAGGCTGAAGATGTCATGGCAGCTGCTCTCGCCACAGCCAAGCCCCGCACCAAACGTGTTCCTCGGGGGACTTCAGAGTACCAGGCAGCATGGATTATTGACAGTGATGATGGTAAGGTGACACAGAAATTTAATTTATTGATTAATAACTCTGGTAAGTCAAGCTCCCTCAACTTAAAAGGGATGACAGTGGTGTAAAATTCTCACTGGAGAGGTGTGTTGACTTCAGTAGTGTATTATTGTGATACATTGTCAGGGTACTGATTTATGTCAGTTCTTTAGTATATTATGAATAGCTGCATCTCTTGGTTATCAGAAATACCATTAACAGTTTATAGACAGTGCACTCTCTTAATATTTTCACAAATACTGTTTAAATACAGGCCTGAAAGTTGCGAGTATTTTACTCACCATGGCGAGTAAATAAATTACTTGGCGGGTAAAAATTATTTCTCACTCGCCAGTGGCGAGTTGAAGTTTTATATATAAAATTTTAATAAAATTTGTTCCTTTAACCACTACTTCATATTAAGAAACATCATGATAAAAATATTTACAAAAATCATTAATAATCTGGCAACTCTATTAAAAACAGCTTGGCATCATAACAGTCGCTAGACACTGTCTCTCACTCGCTGATGACATGATCAATGTTGTCGTAGTAAACTGACGAGAAGGAGTAGCATCACTTGCTTCCAACATGAACCGTATGAAACCCTCGCTGTCAATGTCAATCTCGTTGCCTCCCCGAAAAAATCATCTCCGAGAACATTTCTTCCAAAATGGAAGAAAGAACTCATGTGGCATATGCATGATGAAAACAAAAAGAAAATGAAATGTTCCATTGGCATGAAAAATCCCACTGCAGCTGGCAAAATGGATTTCATAACTGGATCTCAGAATTTTAAAAAACAAAACATAGTTTACCATGGCAAGAGCAAGAAGCACTTTGAACTGCGTGATGCTGAGTTAAATCGCCAAGGCCAAGGAAACATAGACAAGACATTCCAATGTCAGCAAAAAGAAGGAAGAAAATAAGGATTCTGAAGATTTGAAGATGAAAATTACCATTGCATACATGCTGGCAAAGGAAGAGCTTCCATTCACTAAATTTTTATCCATTATTGAAGTAAGAAGAAAAAAAATAATGGTGTGCCCATCACAACCACTTATGGCAACCATGTGAAAGCTGCGGAACTGGTGCACATGATTGCGCAGACAATGAAAGATGAGGTTCATTATTTTAAGCAATAAATAAATATGGAATTGTATACGGTATACAAATTCCTTTTTTATGTTTATGTACAAGCATATCTGTTATTTATTTTCATCCTGGGCTACAATAAATAACTTGCAAGCTGACAAATTATTTGTTAATTTTCCTCTGGCTAGTAAAAACTTTTCTTGGCTGGTAAAATTTTTTAAATACTCACCAGTGGCTGGTTAGATAAACTGTAGACTTTCAGGCCTGAAATATAGTTTAAATTCACTAGGATGATGGAAGTGTATTTAGTATATCAGTAGTGTGTTATGGAATATCAATACTTTTAATACAAGTATACATTAGGTGAAAGTAGTCTGTCTATCTATCTATTGCCAGACGCCTCAATCCCGCACGGGGTGGCCACAAACAAATCGCCTCCATGTCACTCTGTCCCCTGCCATTTCACTACCACGCTCCCAGCTCACACCCCCCTCTCTCATATACCTCTCCACTCCATCCCTCCATCTCATCCTCGGCCTCCCCCTCCCTCTCGCCCCCTCCACCTTACTCACATACACTCTCCTCGTCAGTCTTTCACTCTCCATCCTCTCCACATGCCCAAACCACCTTAACGTTTCTCCTAACGCTTCCCATCATGTCCTCAACCACACCACAATGCTCCTTCACTTCCTCATTTGTTAGTCTGTCTCTCCATGTGACTCCACATGCTCCTCTCAAATAACTCATTTCCACTGCTCTCACTCTTGACTTCTGTCCTTCCAACAGGGTCCAAGCTTCACTTCCATATGTCAGAGTTGGTATCACAATACTGTCATGTAAAAACTTTTTCACTTCCATGCTCACCTCCATGTTTCTTATCACTGCTTTCAAGGAACCAGCAACCTTCCTTCCCTGCTGCACCCTTTCGAGCACTTCACCCTCCAGACTTCCATCCTTACTCATCACACTGCCCAAGTACTTAAATTCACTCACATTCTCCTTATCCTTCCCATCCAATCTCACTGTACATTCACTGGCTTCACTTCTCTCGAAGAAAGATAGTAAATCAGATTTATTGATAGCAAATATGCTTTTAACCCTTTGAGATTCCGATGACAATTTTGATAGTCATTTCAAATCCAACCTCAGAGATTCCAATGACGCTTTTAATCGTCATTTTAAGAAGCTTTTGTAAAATCGTTTCGTTTCGTTTCATTCTTGAAGGCTGCAACATGCTTGCATGCGTCGGCCTTTTTGGATTGGAGCGTGTAGCATTTTATGACCGGATGCCCTTCCTGATGTCTACCAATGACCCTTGGGTGGATTCGATCCTCCGACCCTACGGCCAGAGCGGAGCGCTCTAACCCACTGAGCCACATCATAACAAAGAGACTCAAACGTGACGTCACAGAATGGTTGCTCTATGTACGGCAGGTACTGCACAGCTGGTCTGACTCATGGCTTTGTGTCTTTATCACTTTATTCGTGGTGAATATTATTCTACAGCAAGGTATAAAATTTTTGGTTTTTGCCTAACTTCAACTCATCACTTTGACTTTTTATTTTATTTGTTTTCCTTTTTGGAACATACTACGATAAAGTGCAACTATTTAGCTTCAAAATAATACCACAACCAGCATCCTATCATAAAAAGTGCATTTGCACTGACTGATCAAAGAAAAAGATTGTGAAGCGCATATTCAGCCGAGACTAAAAGAAAATTATGCTTGTCTTTCCTTTCGCTTTACCATGCAACAAAATGCAAAAACTACCATAGTAAGCCCTCACTATAACAGACTAATTGGGGCCCAAGCCATTCCAAAAAATGTGAAATTCCGATAAAAGCGACATCCGGACTTACCCCTGCTAATCTGGACTTTTTCCGATATATCAGACATTAGTCCGGATTGCATCAGTGGTTTTCACCACCATTGCAGTATTGTACTGTGTTATACCTTCACTGCATTAATCAAATAGTATAATAATACTGTACTGTGCACTGAAAAACATGTCTTTTACTTGTCTTATTGTGGTGAACATAGCTGAAGTGGTCAGGCACTCCGGACTGCTTCTGGCTTTATCGGACTTTTTCCGATATACAGTGAAAGCTCGATTATCCAGGCTCGGATTATCCAGCCTTC